>JAMPIV010013092.1:0-110000 GCA_024509875.1 Oreohelix idahoensis
TTTGTTTGCATTTCAGTAGTGCTGAGTAGCACCTTTTATGGCACTAGGCTCAAGGCTTAATTTCTAGCATGGTATCCTATTTATTAAATCAACAGACAATTTATGTCGATCGGCTTGTATGCAGCTCAGCTAGTCCCATTAGTCCCTTGGACATCCTTGCCCTTTTCTCTTGATCCCAATCGGACCCCACCTTTTTTGTTTCTATGTGGAATGTTCGTCTTTGGTATTCACTGTTTGTATTATGATAAATTGAAATATAATTACTTCAAACACTGACAAGGTCCAAAATAATGCTTCTTGGGAAGAAACGCGTTGGAATAGAATAAATGATAACTTGAATTGTCAGTTAATATAGTGTGTGTATACAAGAGATATTGCGATGATCATCTTGTGGATGTGCACACCATGATGGAGCATGTTGTCCCCAATGTAACGCCCCCATTGCAAAGAAATACCCTATCCATGTCTTCATGACACACCCGTAACCCTTTTGGGTTGTAGGGCATTCGTCATGTAGGTTACAGAAGCATCAGCAGTCTGTAGGGATCCTCGACTGATTAGGACTCTGGTCAATCGCTCAGCAATTACAGTCTATAATCTGTGAGCATAATACTAATCGCTTGTCCATTCCTTTCCCATGTTATCAGCCCTGAGTCTCACCATCATCATTCTCGCTCCGGAATTCTCCATGTCTGATTGCGAACCTGTTTCGACTGTTCCCTCCTCAGAAGGGTGCACATCCGTGCTTTCGGAAACAGCAAACGTAAACGCATACGGTCTTTCTGTCAAACCGTGCATAATTTTCGATCTTCGCTTCATAGTCTCTGAATCATAATTGGTTTCTTTGAGGCCTGCTCATAACGACGCCTGTGCTACAAAGAAGCTCTCTTTCGGCATGTATTGTTTGGTCTACACCTCCACGCCTCTCTCAAACTGAAAGGATACTCCAAAGTATATACACATGGACTCTGCCTGCATCGTGTGGTAATTTACTGCTAGCAGTTTATTTTAATGGTGAGGTTACCTATCCATCCTTGCATGACGTCTTTCTTCTCAGTGACTCTTGTTCTGATTGGCGTTTAGCCTGCTGGTTAGCTAGGTTCATCTTCGTATAGTAATTTAATATTCCGTATGTCTCTATTATTAGGGGTGGTCCCGAGGGAACCAGATATGGAACGGTCGAGCAGACAACTATAATTTCAGCTCCGGTCTGTGCTTATTAGATTCAATATCTTATTTGAGATATTTGTTTTTAATTTGGCCGTCTTGAACACTTGTCTGGCTTTTTCAAAATAACCTCTAATGAACAGCTTGCGTTATTTAGTATCATTGTGTACAGTAGTTTCATATCAATTATATTGTATCATCCGTCTACACAGAAACCAAAAAAATACAATAAAAAATGTGAGCAGAGCATAGAGCATCTGCGAAAACATCACTAAAAAAAAAAAATTCCTTTGTACTCATTTACGCTTTACATTGGCATACGGACCAGACACAACTTAGGGGTTCTTTGTCCACAGACTGGCTGATTCTCCGGAAGATACCTTCGTGCCAAAGGCCGATTGAGAACCATGGTCCTGCTGTAGGTACTTGCACCAACAATCTTGTGCTTCGACGGTTATTCTATTAAAAACAATTTACTCGGTAGACAGCATAACCGGTGGAGGGGTATGAAGTAACTTTGTCAAGTAATATAATTTTGTAAATCTCTAGGAGTTTTCTACTTGATTGGATTAATTCTTCCGTGGAAAAATTCACCATGACATTTGAATGTAAGGAAACTACTCCGCGCTATTTCCTTGTGAACTAGGCACGCGGATATACACAAGTCATTTGATGGAGTTTCGGATCAAATATTTAACGTAGTTTTGGGGTTTAGTGACACGCTAAATGTTATTTTCATATTAATGATCTTTGTTCAGTTTGTTGCTTTGTTCTTCAAATACGGTTCGCGGTTCAGTTGCTCAAATCCCCTTTTGGGGGGATTAAGTCCCGATGATATTTTTCCATAACATACTATGAGAGGGCAGAATGTTAATCAGAAAATCGATGGACGAATTTCCCATATGCGTTTTATTTAATGACATCCGGAATTGGTTGAGTATTTGGTCACATGGAGAGTCTTTTGTGTCTGGTTAATCACTGACTTAAATCCTGGTAAGAACAGAGTTGTAAGAACTTTGAAGTGTAAAATTCCCTTTCTTCTTGGTTATTTTAGTCTTATTATGATTTTGACTGGCATTGAGGACATAATTTATTTTGATATAGCATTACTGTCATCAACAAGTGTCAAATCATCGTGGAAATAGATCCTCCTACCTGAGTGGTAGTTAGTGGTTTGGATAAATGAAATAATGGATCTGTCGCATACACCACAATGTGATCGTCGCACCTATTGAGATACCGCAGTTATTCAGTCGTAACCGATGATTTACCCAATATAAATCATTCATGATCTAATCACTGATTACCATAAATCATTGGTCAACGCTAGTCATTATCATGCATAATTTCATCTGTACTAATGATCGCAACTTTCTGTTGGGTGTGGAGATTAGATTTTTAAATCGAAAAAAAAGTGATTCTGTGCTTAGAGTGACATAATATTTTTACTGGAGCAGAGAGTAGCATAGTCGTTTACTGGCGACCGCATCGCGAGATAGTTAAGGTACCTTACTTAGTCATCTCGTCTTCGACTGGGAAAGGAAAGGTTAAAGGTGACGGGTAGAAGGGAGACAATCCTAATAGAAGAAAAGTCTTCGTTAAATAGCCTAGAATATAGAAAAAATAAGAGGAACGCTAGGTACGTCTCATTCTGTAAGATAAGGGGCAAATGGAATGATCCTAAACTCGCACTTCTGCTGCCGCGAAGTCAGATCAAATCGCGTTGTCCCGACTTATTGTTTTGTGGACCCGCACAACACCTAAATTTGCCGATTTGTTTAGAGGCCGGGGCTGTATTTATCTTTTTACGTACACAATCGCATACAGTGGACTATCGACTATAGCAATTACCATTCCTTCATTTGAATCGCTATCACGCAATATTACCCATCGACATCGATTATATGCCCTATTGACCCATCTATCATTGGAATTCTCGATACATATTGTAGCGACTCAGCTCTTAGTCAAATAATCATAACGTTAAATAGTGATTACCTCCGATCGCTGCGGCAATCGGTGCCTTACTGTTCTGTGGATGCTACTATCTACTTAGATCTCAGAGATGTTATCACACGCAAGCAACGCTTATTCGTCATAGGCGTGTCGACATCATGTTGACCACACCACTATGCGGAGAATGTGTTTTGGTTTGCATGTGGATGTACACACATCTCATGCGTGTTACATCGCTTATTCTACCATATAACCATTTACTGTGCAAGAGTACACAAACTACTCAGCTGATCATGCACTCGCTAGTTGTAGAGTGTTAGCATCGCTATTAATCTTTCATCATACGATTGAGTCCACCATGGGGTCTTTGCTTCGTTCTGGCATTTTCTGAACATCTCACACAGATCATTTACTCATCAGTTCATTAGTCGATCTACTGTCAACATTGCCTCGATCGTATCAGTCTATACGCCCCCCATACATTATCCATTTCAGATTATAACAGTGTTATGTGGTATCTAGATCTTTCAATACGCATGTTGTACTTTAGGCTCGCAATCAGCACGGATGTCTTTAACACAAATTGCAACCAAAGAGACCACTATCACTTGGGCAAGGGGCCACTCCAATCGCACACAATTCTATTTTTCTCTAAATAAGTGTTATTAGTTTACTCATCGCATTCGCTCTATTATATCAACGTGATTGATTACCCACTCATCCACTTGCACCGTGTCATCATCACTCATTGTCGCATTTAATTTCTTTGTTATACGATCGCATTTTATTATCACCATGTAACGACAGCTATTACTTACTGTCGGCAAAGTCTTCTCACCTCTCTCTTGTTCTTTATTTCTATCTTAAGGCTTATGCATATACGAATGGTTATCCACCTATACCTTGCAAACTACATTAATTTAGTTAGCTAGTCTCAGAACCACACTGGTGATCTAAATGCTTCCTCAGGGGAGACTCGAATAGGTCAACGATAGTATTTCTCCCAGTGTATGGCCTATGAAAAGATAGCTCTCACGCTCTTAAGCCATGCTAAGACATCCAACAACCCTCAATAATCAAGATCACCAAAATCTCTGTAGAGCCATAAAAGAGTATTCAACCACATTTACACGCGCCAGCAGAATCTTTCCTGCAATAATACAATTAGATTAAACCACCATCTCGAATAGATCCATTACACAGATCAATTTTGTCACTGGAGGTCTGAACATGTTTTTAGAATTGTTAGACTTGGAACCCTACCACCGCTCCTTGTAACAAGCGTTTATTGTAAAAAGACCCCTGAAGAGATTTGGAAATCGAACAGATGTGTAAACACATTGTTATAGCCGGTCACCAGAAACAACCACTCAGGCAACAGGCCTCTTTGAAATGCAGGTATCCATGGCGGCTCAATGCAAAATGGGACACCAGCTAGAGATAATAAAAGTCAATAACTTTCTCATCATCCCCTACTCTAGAACTGGAACAGAGCAGAATGAGAATGTTAGAGATGATAGGGAGTCTCATTAGAGAGGAGGATATGGTACGAGACCAGAGGTAAATTGTATGAGCCTCTAATCTCCCCAGAATGTGTAGAAAGAAGGCTATTTGTAAGGCGATAAGTCATGGGTATGTTGAACCCAGGAAGGATAAATACAGTAGAAATAGAGGAGAAGGGGTAGCTTAGATGAGTGAAAGGATACACCATAGAGATGAGGTAGATACAGAGATACGAGGATTGTTTTAAAGGTATAGATAAGGTATGATCTCGACTTAACAACTAGAACTAGTTCCATCACATAAAGGAAATTTACCACGAAAACAACTCTCTTCTAATTACTGGGGGAAAATTACATTTAACCGACTCTCAACCCCACGTGTCACATTCACACGATAATATTATAAAAAACAAACTGGTGTAAACATTATAGGCTTGTTATTATCCCTAAATCTAAATTCCCGTGAAAATAGCTTTTCATTTGCATACCATATTTTGGCATTTTAGGATTATATAAATAAAAAATAATACTCGACTCAACCCCCCTTGTCCGCTGAAACTTTCAACACTTCTATTAGAGACCATACATTCACTAAACTTTTTAAAACAGACGCGTGCCGCTGATCTTAGATTATGGTACAAAATTACAGAACACCAATGCTTAATAAATATTAAATTTGACTGACGACGTGCCATGTCGTCCTAGTTCCATGCGGATGACGGGAATCCATGGGGGAGCGTGAGATAGGGCATGGGCACTCTCTCGGTGTCTCCGGGACGGTCCTGACTGAATTGTCATATAGGCCGGTTTGTTAGCTCGCTATTTATTTTTTAATCCACTAAGCCCCCTTTCAGCCTTAAACACACTCAAACTTAGTCCGCCTGCGCGATTAATTTAGCCACTTCAATAACACATCAGCATCGCGATATTTGCTTTTTTAGGCACGAAAACACAAATATACACAACGTATTTCTAGCCACAAAACCAAAAACAAATTTTTACATAAAACACCACTATCATAAAATAACACACAACTATGCAACCAAATCTAATTTTTTAGCGTTATTATGGCCTAAGTAATAATATTTTTCATGAAGACTTTTCACATCCCAAAATGCTGCGCGCTAATATCGATAATATATGGGCGATAATCTCCCAAAACAGGAAGGGGGCGGGGCGTCTCCTTTTCGGGCCCCATCACATATCTCCCTCCTGAATTTGAGTTGTCGTCCCGACAACATCACTACCACAGGCACTTCCCGATTGTAACCTCCCAGATCGTTTGGTTGCTGCGGCCTGATTAGTATGACACAGCGTCGATGTTATTGGGCTCAGATTCTGTATTCGTTACACACCCGGCTGAGGGACTCTCCTGTCGTTCCCATGTCCCCAGTTGTAATTGTCTGGGTCGTGCTGTCAGCCGCCTTGTGGGTCTTGAAGATCGCTCATCGTCGATCCGACGTCGCTGTCCGTCTGCCCGTGACACCTGGCACCTTGTCAGTGCTTTGCCCAGCTGTCTCCTATCGAACTTTGAAGGGAGATCGCTCATTGACGTGTTTCCCCACTCATTTTTGTGGACAGTGGCTTACGTTCCCCACAATCTAGCATTTGATTGATCTCCTCTGCAGAACCCTTTGATTTGCATACTCCACTCCCTCCTATCTGCTTAAGACGTTTCTCCCCTAGACAACGGCCCGCCAATTCTCTCGGCGCCCATAGTGTGAACAGTTGTTCGTGGCCATCTCCATGGCTTGCGCCCTAAAGGCAACCTGGTTGTGAACAGTACCATCGGTAAAGAGCTCCATGACGGGACATGTATAAAACAAGTGTTCATATGGGACTCTGCATTGAAAACATCTCTTCGAAGCGGGCCTTTGAGACGGCACATGGCTGCATGTGGTCCTGACAGGTCTCGCACAATTGTAGCATCTTATCTTTCGTGGGCTTCCGCTGTGGCCATGGTCGCTTCCCTGTGCCCTTACACCTCTTACCCCGCCAAGCCGCATACCATAAATGGCTTCCATGCCCATGCCCTGGACCGATGGTTTGCCTGTAAACTCCCTACTCGTTCAAATTCCCTCTCCAGAACTCCGGAATCCCTTCCTCCTGAATGACTTGGTATTGATGAAGCGCATACATCACTACCTCCATCATCTGGCGTGATGAAACACCGCTAGCCTCCCCTGTGGACACTATACCCACTTGCAAACCCCTTTTTTTGGCCTTTTCGGTGCAGCTCTGCATTTCTTGGTGCTGACAGCTCACACGTTTCCTCTGGACCACCAGCCAGAACTCTAACATACAGAGGTCTATCAGGTTCCTCGCGTACACACCCCCCTCGTCTTGCGTTGTGCTGTTCCCCGCGGACACCCTCCTCTGGCCTTTGCGTTGGCGTCCCGCAGGACACCATCCTTGTCTTGCGTATGCTGTTCCCGACGGGACACCTCCTCGACTGCATATGGTCTGTTCCCGTCAGCGGACACTACCTCCTCGTCTTGCGTTGGCAATTTCCGCGGCTGGCTTGGTGCTCCGTCCTTTCTCTTCACCACCTTCTATTAGAGCTGGCGACCTGGCTGGCGCTGGAGACCATCCTGTGCAACTGGAACTATAGAAGAGATAAATTCTGCTATGAGTGCCTCCTCTTCACTGTGGGCATCTGGATTTGCTAGCTGCACCCGTGTCCTCTGTTCTCTGGCATATTTCCTCCCAAGAAAACCGAACATGCCCTAGACCCCTGACATTCCCATCCCGGCCTGGAAATTCCAGGTCCATCCTCACTGACTGAGTGTTGCTCGCTGTATGGCTCTATCTAATATCTTGAGTAACATCTCCAGGGCAGGCCTTGGCTCGCCATGTATCCGAAATTCACTGATACCCCATGTTGTCACACGTTGTTCCGAGATCATGTCTAACTTGTCTTCCCTGCCCAAAAAGGCGCCACCTTCCTCGCGGGGCCCCCCCCCCCCTCGCCTCCTCTACATCAGTCACAAACACTTTGCCAAGAGGGGAACTCCCCTCTCCCACAAAAATAACCTTATCTCTTAGGCCCCTTCACGTAAACACACTACCATCACAGGCGCATAGTCCCTCTATGCAGCAAGAAATGCACTGCGGGGGTGTTTACTATATTATATATGCTCGTTTTTGAGCTCGGTGTCACGTGTCTGTCGATCCCCCACGCGCCAATTGGTTGATAGGGTGAGCGAGACGATGATGAAATGATTATAATTTAGTGATATGTTTGATCACTCTCTATCACCACGCACCGACCCGCACAACAATAAACTCTTGATTCTAGAGGCAGAGGGGCTGTATTATATTTTATAACAACCCATTCAGAGACTAGCAAACCTTAAACAAAATAAACCAACGAACATAACAAAGACCCCAGCAGTGCCGATTGCTAAACTGAAGAAACGCAAACACAGCAACTAGCTGGTTATAATCATAGTTTCAATAAAATTGATACTCCACCTGCCAAACAGTCCTACCACGTGTACTACCTGACAACCGCTCACTACACACAACGCCCGCACTCATTCGTGTCGTCCAAGGTGACTGGTAAGGTGTTGTGCAAGAGGCTGGCAAACTCACCCCGTGTAACCTCGAGTAGTTGCACCACAACCTACAACGCACAGAGTACACACTCATCTATCACACACACCTGCCTGCCATGTCTTCCAATGAGACTAATATGGTGATGAGCATGGGGCTTGGCATTCTCACCAAGTTAAACACATCAGACTGCTACCAAAAACCACAAAACTGCAACAGCCCAGCGCTCAACTAAATAACACAACACAAACAAACAAACGGCCCCCCGCGGCCGTCAACCTAATGAGACCAGAACAGAGTATGAGCATGGATACAGACAAAATCACCATTAAGTAACAACTGAAAGCTACCGAAACCATAACTGGCAAGGGCACACTCAACTATCGCGACACACACAAACATCATGCATGTCGTACAATCATCTCTAGAGGTGTCCCGTAAAATGAGGCTGGCAAATCACCATGTAAAACAGATTGCAACACGGAAACTACTACTGCAAGTACTCATAGATGTACATATATTCAAGCAAGGCCAAACCACACTGGTGGCCCCATGCCCCGTGCGACCAAAAGTTAAGATGTAATATATATGTCCTAGTGAGTCCTACGTTTTTTTTACAAACCATTCATCACATTTTAGTGAGTTAAATAATAATACACTGACATAAAAGTAATATTCACTACATTTATAGACATCACATACTATCCAATATTTTGTTTTGTAAACCAACCACCACGATTTTATCCCATCCAATATTTGGTCACTTGCCACTGCTGAACATGTCGTAATGGCGACTGTACGCCAGTAACAAGCTGTTGTATATGACCCCTGATGAGACTATGGGAACTCATCACACGAAACACATCACGTTTACCATGTCACCGAACAATAACCCCACAGCGCTTACTTGAAGCTCACTCAAAAGTCTTATGGTGTGGGCCTGTAATTGGTACCACCAGCTGCAAATTATGGTGTTTACCACATGCTCTCCGCACCGGAGCGAACGCAGAGTAAACACATTTGTCTCAAACAGTGCCATACGGGCACCAAGGATGTTGGGCATCTAATATCTCCTGAGATAATCTAATTGGCTATTCTCACTTCTATGTAGTATACTACCATAAATAAAATACTGTAGAATAATGAAAGACAGGCTATCTGTGACACTACACTTAAATGCTCTTGACAATAATATAGAATAAAATATAATTACTCACTTGACTTTAAACAACTAAAACTAGTCATCACATAAAGGAAAATTTACCACGAGCAACACACTTCTCCCACGGTGGACAATTACATTTAACCTGGTCACACCCACTGTCAAACATCGACGATATAAAACTGTGTTGCATTATAGGCTTCGATCTTATGACTAAATTCACGAGTATAATAGCTATCATTACCATATTTGCCCAGTTCTGATAATTATAAATACTCGCCTACTTATTCGCGACTCGACATCTTCACCTCTACCTTCTATCTTATTTAGACCTAATTCACACATAACATTTACATATATCCCAGGGGGACTCTCGTGCTGAATATTAAGATTTCAGCATATAGATAACGCACGAATGTTCCTTAATGCTACTCTGTAACATGCGTCTTACAGATTTAAAGCTTCCCGAGCTCTACTACCTGGATCATACTGCTGACCGACCTACAGGGCCTAGGCCTAATCGTCGTGGGACACTCCATCTCGTTCCGGCAGCGAAACTTATAGGATTGGTCGCTGTCTGGTCTACACTCCTATTCTCCTTTATATTATTTAAACCCGCTAAGACATAATATCCCTCAACTTAGTCCGCGCTGCGCGGATTAATTTTAGCCACTTCAATAACACTCCGCGATATTTGCATTATTTTTAGGCACGTAAACACTAATATTGCACAACCAAATCTAGAGCAAAAACACCACGAATCAAAAGTAACAACACACAACTATGCCCCTAAAACAATTTTAGGCGTTATATGGCCTAAGTATATAATATCATGAAGACTTTTCACATCCCAAATGCTGCGGCGCCTATCGGAAAATGTATGTGGCGATAAATCATCCCCTAAAACAGGAAGGGGCGGCGTCACCTTTTCGGCCCCATCATCAATTCATATCAGATGTCTACATAGTTGTCCTTCCAGCGGACTCAGTGCCGTCCTGCAGTGTCTGGATCCCTGGCTCTTAGTTTCCCAAACCTATTAGTTTATTGTTTTTCTGTTGTTTCCCTTGTTGTTGGGGTTGTATTGGTAATTTAGTGCCAGCTGACGTTATTTGGTTATTTTTATTTTACACTGTGTGCACACTTAATACTATCACCATATGATTAATCTCCCCCTCTCCACCTCTCCCCCCTCTCCCCCCCCTCCACCTCTCACCCCCCCCCCCCCCCCCCCCATTATATAAAAATATTACCCCAACCATCACCCAATTTCCCCCACCCGTAATGAGCACGTTTTGTCTCGAAATGCGCTCCAATCTGATACTCATGTTCAGGATACAGAAGCCTGCATTGCTACATCCTAATTAAACTTTTGACTGCTCATTAGCCCGCCTGATTAATTGGATAAGCTGGCCATGGCCTTTAGTTTCTGTGCTACGTTGGTATGTATAATACATTAGTCCTGACGTGATATCAGCCAGTGGTAACTGAGTAAGTCTCTATATGGTAATTTCATCTCTTTTTTCTAGCGTTGCCAGCCTTAGCACATCTACATATTACGGTGCCGTATGTTCTTTCCAGTAAGGTTTTCAGGCCGGTTCACAATTCACATCTCATCACACTTCAGCTCCTAATAAAAAATCACCCTGTTTGTTTGGAAATTCCTTCACAACCTTAAGAAATCAATACCCTTTAGGCACCACCACGGAGCATAGGGGGTCTTCAACAAACACATGCCGATTTATATCCTTTATCAATGTTTTTTATAGTCAGCTTACTCCCCCATGCTATATCTTCCTCAGAATTTTCCATTTCTGGGTACGTCCACTTCTCACTTCTCTAAGAGTGTTATGTTTTTTTTTTTGGAAATTGTTGATAATATTCATCTTACCAATGAGAATCGACAAGAACAAAAGGACTAGGCCTAAGTAAAAAAATGTCAAAAATCTCACCCCAGTGTTGTTTCTAATCCACTAAATCGAGCCACAATCTTATTCTTCTCATCTCTTGTTCCACTGACACTTTGTCAAGCTCATATGTGTCGTCAGTTTCCCCACACTGGTGACCCAATTGGTCGTACCCTTTAATGTTTTATCTGCCTCAAGCGCATTTTTTGTCACTTTTATTTCCTTGTAAAGGATGAGTATCGATGGATTACAGCAGGGCCTTTAGAAAATGGAACAGATACAATATTTTTCAAGCTGTAAGAAACACACAAATATGAATGGTTATTTGCAAAGGGAGTTTAATTTTCCATTTTCAACTTAAAACAAAATGCTCTAACAAAAACCACACCAATCTTCATGCATCAAAAATTAGTCTCTCAGTACTAGGGCATTAACTGTCTCCAGTGGCTCCTCGACCAAGATTGTAAGACAGTTTATGCTTCATGAGTGAACTTTTGAGACAACAGAAGGGGATCCCAACCCCTCATTTGGAAGCGATGGGCTTCATCTAAGATTAGGATAAATGAATCTAACCGGGTTAGATTTGCTTGAAGCATGAAGATAATGAGTTGTCAATCAGGAAATGAATAACAAGACCGCAACTTGACCAATTATTCCATTAACAAGATTTGTAAATGCGAACACATCACACTTGAACATGCAATATAGGCAAAGTTGGGGAGGGACACACAATGAAATCGAGAATAAAATACAAAAACCTAAAGAGCTTATTGCATTGAGGAAACCTCCCCCCCCCTGGAATAATAGAAGTCAAGTTGAGGAACACAAAAATAACAATCTTCCGCCGATGTCAACCTCTATTGTATCCCTCAAATCCGCAAGGAGCTTTCCGTAACAAAAATCCCACAACGCAAAAAACTACATGGACACTGGTTCACACATCCATGTTTGACTAAACACGCCTTCTTAAAGAATAAAAAAATGAATGCCAAATGTGCAAGATCGCCCAATCCTTGTGGATCGCTGATGACAATATCTAACACCAAGTCAATTGTTGCGCAAAAGATACCACCAATATCGAATTGTCCCCATACCAGAATCACCACATCTGAACTGATGAACAAAATCACATGCTATGAACTGCATTGACCAAGATCACCAATGTGAACTAGATTTTGACAAGATCCCCCACCAATGTGGTAACTCACCTGACATCGAACTAGAAATTGCTGCCTGTTGAAGAAGATGTTTAAGAAGACGCCTGACTGTTGTTTGACGGACACACATAAGGGAAACCTGTTGACGTGTAGTATTACAAGGCATCCTTATTTTGATAAGACGAATGTATTTTGCAGGTCTTTTCCTTCTTGCATAGGGTGTTCTTTGGATTTTCTTCTAGGGGGTAGAGACGTTGCTTTCAGATTTTATTCGCGAAAGGACCTCTTTTTCTTTGTGAGCCTTACATTGTTGCTATTGCATTTTAAATTCTTTTTTTCCGTTACGTAATTAATGTTCACTCTGGTAGAAAGAGTCCTATTATTTTTTAAGCTCTCAAAAATTTACACATACATAATATTCCGTTTACTTGACAATCTTTGTGTCTGCAGTATCATGATTAATATATCAATCTTTAACATATTTATTTCCCATATAAAGTATATAGAATGAACACTGTGGATATTTAATTCCCATTTGCCTGTTCTTAGCCTCAAATTTTGTTATGGTTTATTTTTACTCCCAGATTAACATTTCTTTTGTACTTACGAAAACTATACTTCAAAAGCATTTGAACAAAAAAATTTTCGACTTACCTATAAGTATACGTTAGTATGTTGGACTTTTTTTAATTTTCGTTATTTTCAGTTTGCGTACACATCAGAGAGGTGCGTGACATATACGCTCCCAAAAAGCAAAAACGCAACATCCAGATAGTCCTCTTTGACCTCCTCTATATCCTCCATTCTTTGCGTGCGCCCCTGGCGACCCAACCACCCCCCCCCAATACGGTCGGGTACTATGGCAAGATGGCGGACTAGAGATTACCAATGGAGGTTATATGGGCAAGATGGCCCCCGACTTGAGCTTTCACTTGGGGAAAATAGCCTTTATAAAGGGGCCAAGCATGGCGTGACCTTGTCTCATAACTGGGAGTTTATATGGGGCCAAGATGGCGGTTTTTCATATTTAACAAGTTGGGGATGGTTTTCTTTTTCACATGAAGAGCGGGCCCAAGTAAATAATGGCGGACCTTGAAATTCTAACAAGGGGTAGTTATACTGATGCAGTGAATAATGGCAGGACTAGGACTAACACGGCGGGGAATAACAATATGGCTGACTTGATCCTAATGTTTTTCCACGTGGGGGAGGTTAATATCAGGCAAGATGGCTTTGAGCTAAATAACAAGGGTTTTTTATTTTTTTTTGCCGCAACATTGGGCTTAGTAGATGTTGACTTTTTTGACTAACAAAAGACCCATGGAGGGCAAGTACTTGTCTAGGTAGAATCTACCTAAGATTTTGCGCATAGATCCCCTACTATTTCTAGGTTTTTTATGATATTACTTATCCTTCGGAATATTATAAAAACGATAGCCGTTATTTCTCGTGGAATTTTTCGTCTTTGAATAACAATTGATGTTAATTTAATACGTTCCCGTTTTGTCGTCTCCGATGCTTTTCTCCTACGGCCTGGTATCTTTTCATTGTTCTAACCAGTGCCACTTTGGGTTGTCTTCTTTGTATTACTTTCTCTACTCGCAAAGTGATTAAATATATTTTTTTGGTAGTTAGAGTGTGTGTGTTTAGATATGAGACGTTCGTACTCTGAATGTTATCGTTTTCAAAATAATTATTTCTATTTAAATAAAATTATGTACTAGCCCTTCTTTTAGTTGTTTTTGTGTGTTTATTAAATATCTTAATCAACAAAAAATTAGTGTTATTCGTAATGTTCTAGTGTTTCTAAAAATCTTTTTCAGTTCATAATTTTACTCAACTCTAACCGTGTTAATTTTTCAGATAACTTAAATTGTTTTACCGGATAAAGCCGGACATAACAAATATTTTCTTGATAAGACTTAACCGCTTATGGACTAGGAAAAAAGATTTTTCCTTATTTGTTCTCATCTCCTTCTTTTAGGTTGTCCTTGCGTATGCATTTTGTTCATACGACCCCCCCCTGCGACCCCCCACTGTTTATTTGCTGTTAACATAAAAAAATTTTTCCTTTTCCCAATCACTGTTTTACCTCAAACATATTATAAACACTTTTATCTTCATAAAAATATTATTAAGAACATCACCATATTTCCTTCACCTAGCTACACAAAGAAAAACTCCTTGTTACAAAGTAGCAAAACTCGTTTAATAAAAACTTATTACTTGTCTTCGTGAAAGGCGGCTTCACATTTATCTTAGCAAACATGTTATAAGTCAACCACAGACTCAGAATTTTCTAATCGAATCTATATTGTTTCCCACATGAAGACGCGTGTATTTTTTATTTCTCATCTCATTTCTCTTTCAACGACTCTACTCTCTTTAAAATCTCTCTCTCCCTCCTCTCTTTCCCTCTCTCTCTGTCTTTCTCTTTCTTTCTTTCTCTCTAACTCCCTCCACCCTTCTCTCTCTCTCTTGTCTTTCTTTCTCCTATTTTCTCCTCTCCTCTCTCTCTCTATCTCCTCTCTCTCTCATGTCTTCTTTCTTGCTCTTCCTTTTTTGTTCTCTCTCTCATTCTCGCTTATTTCTTCTCTCTCTCTCTCCTCCATCTCTCTCTCTCTCCTCTCACTCTCTCACTCTGCAATCGCTCTTTTCTCTCTCTCTTTCTTTCTCTCTCTTTCTTCTCAACTTGTCTGTGTCTTATTTAACTGATTGTTACATATATGTATTTTATTCTCTTCCTCATTGTCTCACTCTCTCTCTGTCTTCCTCTTTCTTTCTTTCTCTCTAACTCTCCTCTCTTCAGTCTTCTTCTCTCTCTCTCTCTCTCTTTCTCTCTCCCTCTCTCTCTCCCTCTCTCTCTCGCTCTCTCTCTCTCTCTCTCTCTCTCTCTCTCATTACATGTTTAATAAAACTCAAAACACACGTAGTTTTTTTTTTCTTTTAACGCCCTTGGTCATACACACACGTTCATGGAACTTTACTAAACTCTGCATTTAAGTTATCGTGGTCAGAGCGTTTTTTTTTTTCCATTCTTTAAACCCCTTGATTGCCGTGATGATTTCTTCCTTCCGTGGGAATGTTTGTATTAACAGCTTGATCGGGATTTCAGCTTGAGGAACATTGAACTGTGTCTCTGGTGGTTCCTTGTTCAAGTTTTTCTGATATGCCCTGCCCACTTGTTCCTGTCTCTTTACTGTCGTGATGAGCTTTCTTTTTCTTATCTCTTACTATTGTAATATTGTTTGCCCGGTGGTCACATTTCTATCAAATCGAGGGTGTATTTCTGTCGTCTAGAGGACATATTTCTATAACCCGCCCGGGATATTTCTATCACCTCACATACATATTTCTATTTATTTAATGTACTATATTTCCATGGTAGCCTCCTGTTTGGCACGATTGGTAGACAATATAAAAACCTATCACCGCATCCCCCACTTGTAAAATAAAATAAAAAAAATAAAAAATTTTAAAAAAGTGAAATCTTAAGTAGCTGGGATTCGAACACACGAACGCAGGAATGTTTCTTTTATAGATTTCCTACTATTGTTCGATTGTGTTTTGCCCTATGACGTGAACAGAAATTTTACGCATGATGTTTTTTTGTGCGGGTCATTGATCTGGTTTCAAACCCAGGGTGGGGTCAATTTTCCTGTTCATACATACGTTTATGATAACGTTTTTATAATCGACCAAACCATGCCGAAGCGCTTGCGCGCGAACTATTTTCTGAAACAGTATCTCTACACAACAACCACTATGGCTCATCACGAAATTTCATACGCTACGGACTACTTTTATTGGAAAGTCATTGTCTTAATCATGAATTGTTTTAGACATGTCTCATTCTTTAACCAGACCTGAACCGGTGAACGTCTCTGAAAAAACGTTGTGAAAGCCTTCTCATATCAAACTTCTGAAAAAGCAACAGCTCACCACCAAAGTAAGTTATTCTGTTTCATTCGTATGTTTTGTTAGGCCTGTTAAAAAATTTATTTCTGTTTAATAACATTATAAAAAGGTTTAGTTGCTTTTTATGCGTGTGTTGTATTAAATATTTAAACAAAAAGATATGTCTGTGTATTTCTCTTTTTCGCTAGCCATGTGTTGGTAAAGCTGTTTCAAAGTTATATGTCTAGACTAATAGGTATTTTTAATAATAGTTTGTTTGTTAAATTCTTACATGTGTGTATGGTTTAGCTAAGTTAAGAATTATCCGACTTATTTTTTATGTGGTGGGTGTAGTAGTGAGAAAAATTCCTTAGTTTAATCCTTATCTACGTTTCTCGTCTATTGTTAAACTCGTGCGAAAGTAAATTATATTTGGGTTTTGAAAAATTATCCGTGATACTTAATTCTTATAATACTTTCTGATAACAACACTCTAAACTTGTATAGACTAATAGTCTATTTCAAATACTTGCTTGGATGTAGCTCAAAGATGTTTGGGTAGATCGATAAATTGATTTGATTCCACAACACATGCGCTCGAGTCGTATTTCTGTACTCACAAGCTGCTTCTATAAAGAACTCATAGTAACTACAAAACATATTACGTTAAAAATAACTAAGGCTCCGAGTCACTACAAACTACCTAACCAGCCCGTGAAAATTAGACAACATAATAGTTTAGAAAATGGCGTATTTTGGCTTTTAAAACAATACTGAACTACACACGGAAAAAGATAGAGATAATACAATCAACATATTACATTAAGTCACCTTGCTATAACCATGATTGAAACTAACACACTTTAATAAATACTTATATTTTCGTTATTTTAAAAAAGGACAGGTCAATTCGGTACTGTTTCGCGAACGGGCTGAGTTTTAAATCCATATCTTTGCTTTCCACAAGCGCGCGCTTTTAAGCTAGGCGCGTGGACCGTTCTGATATGTTAAACAAAATTATTTCCTTTGATAACAGACTAAACAATAAGACTAGATATAAGGAAGAGTAGGCGTGTGTATACCTATAAGTCTGTGTTTTATTTACCTGTTTATTCTCTCTCTTTCTCTCTTCCTCTCTCTCTTTCTCTTTCTCTCTCTTTCTCGCTCTCTCTCTTTCTCGCTTTCTCTCTCTCTCTCTCTCTCTCTCTCTCTCTCTCTCTCTCTCTCATTACATGTATTTAATTTTATTTATGTGTGCCTAACGTCTTTTTGTTCATCTTTTCACAGATGGAGTCAATTCAACGACTGGGCTATGCCTGTTTACACTGCCAGTCTGTTTTCAAGCGAGGTCATGATCTCACTCGGCATATGGCCACAGCACACGACCGCCACAATCATGAGTGCGCTTTCTGTGGGTTTAGTATTTACCAGACCTGATACGCTGAAACGGCACATAGAGAATAAACACGGGTCCGGCTCAGCACAGACAGACACCTCAGTGGCACAAACCAACATAATATGTAGCAGATGTGGGGAGACTTTCACCCGCCGCGCCGACCTATTACGACACAGCAAGAGCAGGCACTCGCTGACTCTACTAGTATGTGAGGTCTGCAATAAAAACTTTACCCGCCTTGACAATCTACGCATCCACAGAAAACACCAACACACCTCTTCAACAGCAGCAGACACCGCAGCAACACCGCAGAACCCACCAATACCACCGCACCATAATGACCGCGCCCTATCATCAGGTGTCACAACAACAGACTCAACGCACCAACAGACACCACCAGCCGGTGCCATAACAGACTCAGCATCTATGGCGGCCTCTACCACCACAACAACTTCCACACTACCAAGAGCCCCCTATTCAACAAGTCCCACCCCATCTCACCCACCAAAAACAGGTCAGATCAAGAAACGCCCCATGACCAGTACCCAACCCCATATCAAAAAACCCCGCTTGACGTCTGAAGAAGACAGCTTACGAGACTTACAGGCTGACATTAAAGAAATATATACACAGAATTGGAGTGCGATCAAGACACATTCCAATAAACATAAATATTTATCGACTTTCACTTTTTTTCATAATAGCCAAAGAATTGAATGGAAAAAAGGAAGAAATCATCACGGCAATCAAGGGGATAAAGAATGGAAAAACGCCTGACCACGATAACTTAAATGCAGAGTTAGTAAAGTATGAACGTGTGTGTATGACCAAGGGCGTTAAAAGAAAAAAAAAACTACGTGTGTTTTGAGTTTTATTAAACATGGATGAGAGAGAAGAGAGAGAGAGAGAGAGAGACAAACAGAGAAAGAAAGACAGAGAGAGAGAGAGAGTTAGAGAGAAAGAAAGAAAGAGAAAGACAGAGAGAGAGAGTGAGACAATGAGAAAGAGAATAAAATACATATATGTAACAATCAGTTAAATAAGACACAGACAAGTTGAGAAAGAAAGAGAGAGAAAGAAAGAGAGAGAGAAAAGAGCGAGAAGAGAGAGAGACAAACAGAGAAAGAAAGACAGAGAGAGAGAGAGAGAAAAGAGCGAGAAGAGAGAGAGACAAACAGAGAAAGAAAGACAGAGA
This sequence comes from Oreohelix idahoensis, assembly GCA_024509875.1. Lineage (NCBI taxonomy): Eukaryota > Metazoa > Mollusca > Gastropoda > Stylommatophora > Oreohelicidae > Oreohelix > Oreohelix idahoensis. Next base: position 18,892 of record JAMPIV010013092.1, read on the forward strand.
GAGAGAGAGAGAGAGAGAGAGAGAGAGACAAACAGAGAAAGAAAGACAGAGAGAGAGAGAGTTAGAGAGAAAGAAAGAAAGAGAAAGACAGAGAGAGAGAGAGAGAGAGAGAGAGAGAAAAAGAGAAGAGAGAGAGAGAGAAAGAGAGAGAAATAAAAAATACCACGCGTCAGCTGTGGCAACATAGATATCGATTAAAAACTCAGTCTGTGGTTGACCCAACATGTTTGCTAGACATGTGACGCCCTTTCGTTTAAGTAATAAGTTTTATTAACGTGTTTTGCTACTTTGTAACAAGGAGTTTTTCTTTGTGTAGCTACACAAATATGGTATGTTCTAAATAATATTTTTAATGTGATAAAAGTGTTTATTAATTTTTGAGGTATCAGATTCTGTCTTTTTATATTTTTTATGTTAACACAAATAAACCTCGCAAAAATGAACAAAAATACTTGTCTAACAGTAGATGAGAAAATAAGGAAAATCTTTTTTCCTAGTCCATAAGCGGTTAAGTCTTATCAAAAAATATGTTATGTCCGGCTTTACCGTAAAACAATTTAGTATCTGAGTTAACACAGTTAGACTATTTTGAAACAGATTTTTAGCAACACAGAACATACGAATACACATATCTTTTTGTTTAAATATTTAATACAACACACAAACAACTAAAACTTTTTATAATTTTATTAAATAGAAATAATTATTTTAACAACCTAACACAGAGTACCGAACACACACACACACACACACACACACACACACACACACACACACACACACACACACACACCCACACACACACACACACACACACACACACACACACACACACACACACACACACACACACACACACACACACACACACACACACACACACACATATATTTAGACCTTTGTGTAGGTTATGTCTTCACAGTGGCTGTTAAGAAAAATACGCCTAACGTAACGAAACAGACCTCAAAGTATTCACACCTGTTCCCTGAGTAAATAACGGCTATCGATTTTTCGAAGGGCTCAAGTAGTAGTAGGGAATGGCTGTTAAGAAAAATACGCCTAACGTAACGAAACAGACCTCAAAGTATTCACACCTGTTCCCTGAGTAAATAACGGCTATCGATTTTTCGAAGGGCTCAAGTAGTAGTAGGGAATGCGCAACTTAGGTAGTATTCTACCCCTACAGCTTGCCCCTCCTGTGTCTTCTTGTTATCTCAAGTCAACCATCTTGCCCCATATAACCCCCCCCCTTGTTAGCTCAAGTCCGCCATCTTGCCCCATATAACCTCCCCCTTGTTAGCACAAGTCCGCCATCTTGTTATCTCCCCCTTGTTAGCTCAAGTCTGCCATCTTGCCCCATATAACCTCCCCTTGTTATCTCAAGTCCGTCATCTTGCCCCATATAACCTCCCCTTGTTAGCTCAAGTCCGCCATCTTGCCCCATATAACCTCCCCTTGTTATCTCAAGTCCGCCATATTGCCCCATATAACCTCCCCTTGTTAGGTCAAGTCCGCCATCTTGCCCCATATAACCTCCCCTTGTTATCTCAAGTCCGCCATCTTGCCCCATATAACCTCCCCTTGTTAGCTCAAGTCCGCCATCTTGCGCCGCCTGAATGCGCTTATATAAAAGTCACGCGCCTCCTGGCGTTTTTGCTATATAAAAGTCACGCGCCTCCTGCGCGCCTCCTGAATACTACCTAAGTCCAACATACCCTACTACTACTTACGTAAGGCTTGTAACATAAATTGTTATCACAATACAGTTTCACTGCTCTCTTTGTGCAGGTAATCCATTTAGAAACACAGAAAAAGTAAGAAAGTTATGTTTGATCACACAGTTTGTTCACTGTTCACATATTAGTAACATATCCTGTGTGTTTTCGGCCATTATGGCGATACGACAAAATACGATTAAAGATGAAGATAAATGTGAAAAAATCCCTTCAAACGCAAATAAAAGACGTTGAAGCTTGTTGAAATTTGCCCAGTTTTGTGTTTACTTCCGTTCGAGATAAATTCCGGGCAGTATAAAATATCAGAATAGAAAGAAACAACGAAATAAATCAGCGTCTTTTAAAAGATCTTGTGGTCACAGCGGTCGGCCATTGCGTCTTTTAATAGATCTTGCGTACGGAATCAGTTAAGAATAGCAGAAAAGTTGTTGAAGATACAAATAGAAGACAAGGCTTCATTAACTTTTAAATTGGAAATGTATAAGTCATAGTTGTCTGCGCCCCATGTAGTTCACATGGATCTCCGAGGAGATTTAAAAAAAAAACATGATTTAACTATTGTTCCCTCAGGCGTATTGTAAAACATGACTGGATTCAGGTTGTGCATGGGTCTGGCGACCTAAAAAAAAATACAGGATTTAACTGTTGCTTCCTCCGGCATATTGTAAAACGTGACTTCTTCTTCTGCGTTCGTCCTGAAAAGGATGTTGGTTGCGTTGTTTCGCCGTTTGCAGCAAAGCTGCGATATCTGCGTCGTTCAGCCCGACACATCCAACTTCGGCACGGCATTTTTTGGGACCGGGTTTGCCTTCCCACTTCGATCCCTACTCTCTCAGCCAGACTGCAGTGAGGCAGCCTGTTTCCAGGACCACCACTTAGATGTGGAGTAGGGTCTTGGTCCGTTCTGGGTCGCTGACCCTGACGCAAGCAGTCAGCTATGGGTCACTGACTGCATTTATCACTAGCTGCGTCTTGGGGTCCCTAAAATGTGACTGATCTCAAGTTGTTCATGGGTCTGCCAACCTCATCGTGTAAGAAAATTTGCTACAGAAACAATCGCTATATATAAGCGTATATGAATGCTGTGATACAGGCTTCCTGCAGTGGGAACAGCCGACGTGGTGGCTCCATTCTTCATTATCGGCAAAAAAAAGGGGAAACAAATACATGAACGGTTATCTGGCTTTAAGATGGAGATCTGTTCGCACTAAAGAAAAGTGAAACATATCAGTTACTGGGTTTATACTTCTTCAATTTAAGTATGGTTAACCACAAACATCAGCACACTGCATGTATATTATAATAGCAAGATTGATTTATTGATTGGTACACAGAACTTCGGAATTAAAAAAAGGATCAATTTAGTTTTAGATGCAATATGACCTCCGAGCATTAATCCTTAATCTGAATGGATTTGCGTATAGCCAGTTGAGGTTCAGCCCAATAACATATAAAACAGGAAAAATGACAGTTTTTTTTTTTTAAATCCTGCTTTTGTTTGAAAAGCCTGTCGGATTTACAGTTCTTGCCGAAAACTCGGCGTTCATTGGTTTATTTGTGTTGTACATTACAGGAATTGATCTATAATTTGACGCTGAAGTCTTAGAAATGTTATAGAAAATTATTTTTTAACTGGTTGTTCGTTTGATGCTACTGCGCATACCTTTGTGTTAGTACAACTTTTAAAACAATTTCTTGGATGTCATCTTGTAACCTTGTAGTTGGACCTCAATTGGTAAGTTGATTTTACACGGATAATTTGATAATAATAATAATAGCCCCTTGAGTCATAACTGACTATTGGAATGAACCCCCTGAAGTGACAGCCATCAGCTGCTTATTTTCCTTGTGTTCCTTTCGACGTTTTCTTCTCTCTTCTGCTTACCGTGAGAGCTTCTTTTCGCCCAATCTGAGGTGGTGCTGGAGATTGCATCGCCACTTGGTGCGATTGGCAGCTTCATCTTTCAAGGATTTATGGCAAGTGCCCTCATGTCTCTCTTGCACACATCTTTGGACCTCAGCTGCTGTCGCCAAACTGTTCTTTTGCCATCTGCCAGTTTTCCGCAGAAGATATCTTTCGGGATGTGAACATCTTCCATGCGGGGGACATGGCCAAGCCAGCGTAGTCTGCGCTGCCTAAGTAGTGTTTACATGCTTTGAAGGCCAGCACGTGACAACACCTCGACGTTTGTCACTTTGTACAAGGTACTTCCACGAAATACCGAGGATGTGGCATAGACACCGTAGATGGAAGGTATTGACCCTTCTTTCTTGCTTAGCACAGGTTGTCTATGTCTCATTGCCATATAGAAGTGTGCTGGTGACGCAGGCGTCATAAACAGGTCGTATATAATTTGATTATACACGTTGGTAAGTTGATTGTACATGTTCTTCTTTCAACTCATTAGAGGAGCACAGACCTTCAACAAACTTATACCAAGTCTTCCTGTCCTGTGCCATCAACTCAATGTCTTTCTATGTTTTCTGCATTCCCTTCATGTGAACTACATGGGGCGCAGACAACTATGACTTATACATTTCCAATTTAAAAGTTAATGAAGCCTTGTCTTCTACTTGTATCTTCAACAACTTGTCAGCAACTCGTAAAGATCTTTAGCAACAATGTAAGGCACACAAATACAGTTATTCACAAATCTGAAAACGTCTTCAACACCCTAGCTACCCCAAGAAGCATAAACCTTCAACAAACACATGCCTAGTCCTCCTTTTGCATGACATTAGCCTCCAATTCTTTCTGTGTCTTCTTCATCATTTTCATTTATGTCTCCAGCCCTCTTCTCCATTTTGGAAACAACAGTGCTTCCCTTAAATGATAGAAAACATTCCTGGTATTGAGAGAAAGAACAGCCAAAATGAAACAGAAAGGAAAGTTCTAACCACAAAATATATAGCAACACCTGGATCTACGCATACACAAATGGATCAGCAACTAATGCAACAGAAGATGGGGGTGGAGGAATCTTCCTGAGCTTAAGCAATAAAAGATAGCAGTCGACAGGGACATTTTCAAGTAACTTCAGAGCAGAGGCAGAGGCCTTAAAAACTGCATCAGAAATTAGAAAGCTCAGAGAGACCAGTAGCTATCTTCTCAGATGCGCTATCAGTAATTACAACGCTGAAAAGTCAAAGTAATGCTGAACTGGATGACCTAAGAGTATCACTTCACAGACTATGTCAGTAATACAAAAGAGTCATGATACAATGGATCCCTTCTCACTGCAACATCCCTGGAAATGAAGAGGCTGACAGATTGGCAAAGGAAGAGGGAAAGCTTCCTCACCTTAACACAACTATAACTTATGAGGAGACCAAAAGTTTTATCAAGCGCAGATACAGGCACAAGTTGGAAGCAGAGCATCCAGGTCCCAAAAAATGATCCATTTTACTAGCTCAGCAGAAGTGAATAAGTGGTAATCTTCAGACTTCGCACAGGTCATAACAGTTTGAGATACCATCTATTCAACAAATTAAAGATAGGAACTACTGATGAGTGTGACTGTGGCACCGATAAAATAACTGCCGAACATCTACTTCAAAGGTGCCCAGCATATGAGGAACAGAGAAAACGCATATGGCCATCACCAGTACCATTCCTGGAGAAAATCTACGGAGATATCAACAGCCTCAGGCTGACCACTGCTTTCTTTGAACTTATTCAAGTTGATATCTGAGGGTGAACGAAGAAGAAGAAGAAGCTTAGCATCTCTGCCTCAACAGTTCCCCGCCAGGTGGCTTTTGGTCGCCCTTTCTGTCGCTTTCCTTGGGGAGATCATAGCATAGTAGTTCCAGTGATGGTGTCAGGGTCGCTTCTGAGTGGTCAACCCAAGTCTACCCTCTGTGATGGTGCGCATGTTTTCTTGGTGGCAACGAGTTAGCAGTTCTTGGTTGGTGATGGTATTCGGCCAGAAAATATGAAGAATTTTCCTTAGGCAGGTTGTGTGGAATTTGACAATTTAGACATTTCTTTTTCTGTTACACTTCAGCATTCTGCACCGTACAAAAATTACGCAGCTCTGATATCTTTTATTTTAGTGTATGTACTGTACTGGGAAGATTTTCAGATGTTGCTTAGGTTATTCTGGCTTTATTCATTCGGCTACTGATGTCCTTGCTTGTTCTGCAACCTGATGTTACTATGCTTCCTAAGTATTTTCTAGCTCTTGACCCCTTATTTTTGTGCGTGCAGAGTTTCTTATATTTAGTGTCATGACTTCTGTCTTCTTGAGATTAATGTTTAGTCCCACCTGTTGGCTGTTTTTTTTCCCAGTCTGTCTGTTTTTTCTTGGATGTGTTGATATGAATGTGCGAATAGTGCAATGTCATCTGCGTATTCAAGATCCTTCAGTGCAAAGAATGATGTCCATTTTATTCCTCTAGGGGTATCCACTGTTGTCTGGCGCATCACCTAGTCTATGACAGTTAAAAACAGAGTGGTTGGTCAGCGGCATCCCAGCCACACTCATGTTTTCACCTCAAAAGTTAGGTTGCTCTGCCCAACACTGCATATGAATTTAGCATACAAGCCGTTAATTTTACTTCTTTACATTATTAGTCAAGCTGTTTAGTCAGTCAACTAGATTCCATTTCTGTTGGTTGAGGTTGATGTTTTCATAACCCAATCTATAGCCATTATGAAGAAAGATGGTGACAAGAGACATCCCTGTCGCACTCCAGTTCATACCCCAAACGGTTCTGGTATTCTATAATGCCTCAATAATTTCCAAAGTAATTCTTTGTCTACACTGTCAAATGCCTTTTCATAGTCCACAAATCCAATGTAAAGAGATGAGTTCCATTCAAGAGTTTGTTCGACTATTTTATCAAGGTGGCTATCTAATCTATGCAAGATCTATTTTGCCTAAAACCTGCTTGTTAATCTCTCAGTTGTCTGTCTATGGACTCGTAATCTCCTCAGTAATCACTATATAATAATTTTTGTTCTTGTTAAACAATGTTTGACTATATTGAGCAGGTCCCTAGGTCTGTCTATTCTTAAGGTCTGTCTGTTCATCAATATATATATATCTATATATATATATATATATATATATATATATATATATATATATATATATATATATATATATATATATATATATATATATATATAATCCCAACTTTTTCTGTCACTAACGCTAAGGGGTGCAACTTCAGTTGAAAGTTAGACAATAATTGTATTTTTTCCCTTATATGTACTCTCCCGAAAATAGTAACACTTACCAAAGAAGAATGCGCAAATGACGGTGTGTACAAAAATATATTTATAGAATGTGTGATCCCGTATACACACATTGGGATCCTTGCTGCTGCTACGTAGTTCGTGTACTGTGGTGATGCACAGTGGTTTTTAAAAATACTTTTCAATAAGTAAAATTGCCGTTAGGTATTGGTCACGGCTGTTTGTGCCCTATACCAGAGCGCTCTTTTAGTTTCGGTGACCGGAATTCTGACACCGGGTATAAAATTTTCGTGTTCACCGTAAAAGACTATTTAAGTTTTTGGCGGGGAAAATCAGCTGTTTTGTGTGTAAAATCTGTAAAATATAAATCATTACACACTCGTTCTGGATAAACACAGCGCTAAATTTCTTTTGTGTACTATAACTTTGTTCTCTGTTCTATTTTTGATTGCATTTTTATTTGTTTGAAATTAGTTTTGACGGAGTTACAGACTTTTGAAAACAGCGTCATCATTTGAGGAAATTCATAAAATAAGTAATCTTTTTATTAATTTAATATCTAAAAATCGGCCCATTCGTTTGAGTTTATAATTATAAAGACTTCTCGAAGGGAAGCTAAAGATTATTTCCACATACTTTTTTTTTTGGTTTCATATCTTGAGAATGTGTGCTAGTCAATTTTGTGAGTTTGGCATTACAAGAACAAGCATATTGTCACCAGATTTTATAGCATTTAAATTACTGTAAACGCATTCCTGATACTCACAAATCTTAAATAAGGTTGTACAAAAATAACTTTTTGTAAAGCACCATCTGTTTTTGCATTTTCATTCATTTATAATGATATTTAGCTACGTATATAAGCGTCAGAAAACATGTAAATCTATAGATAGATTACTTCCACATACTTTGTTCTATCTTTCAAGTCTTGTTAATCTTGTATTTATAATATGAATTTTTTTTTAAATTGTGTGTGAGATAAGGACTGTTCCATTAGTGTTCTTTGGTAGACAATCCTGTGCACACGACGGCTGCCAAAGAATTCTAAGTAACTGTTTGTATATCTTCTTTCACTCACAGATAAAGCATTCTACATCCTGGTGTTAGACTTGATAGTCCCAAATATTCCTCTATCTTTATACATACACAAGTAAACTATACTACATAACAACGAAATGGAACATACTGTTTTGCATCATATGAATTGTGCCAGTGCACTGTGCAGAGCCTGTGGCAAGAGAGCATTAACTTCCAAAACAACACGTTCAATTCAGAAAGCACTGAACTGTTCTAATTACGTTAATGATCTGTTCTTTGTGTTTGGAATTAACGTATCAGATGATAAACCCACACAGCATTCGACTATATTTTGTAAGAAGTGTTACTTACGAATACAAAACTCAAAAAGGAGGCATAATGAGAAGTGTCTTGAAACAGCCAAGTTACTATCGGAAAACAGTCAGCACATCTGGAAAGACTAAAACCATAATTTAACTATAAGTGAATGTCAACTGTGCAATTATGTTGCAAAGACATCTTTTGGTGTTTTAAAAACAAAAAGCTGCTCTATTCCCTGTGATGTTCTTTCTGACCCCTCCATGTCTAGTCAGTCATTTAGCTGTAGTCAGTCAGTTAGTTTGTAGTCAGTCAATTAGCTGTAGTCAGGATAGCTCTGTACAGTAGGAGGTTGATGTGCCTGCCCACATTAGTGATGATATTGTTCAACTGGAGGTTGATGTGCCAGCTCACATTAAAGGCGATACCATTATTCATTTGGAGGTGGATAACACTACTCACTCTAGCATGCCAGTTTTTGTTGCCACATCTACACCTACCAAGTCAGTTATACATACGACAAGTACATCCACCTCGCCTGTCTTCAAAAGCGACATCACAGTACAACAGTTACTTGCTAAGCCACCTTCACAACCACTAACACAAAAGGAAGAACCCCTATTCACATCCATTGTTAGAAAAAAACTAGAAACAGCAAAAAGTAATATCATAAAATGCAAAACCAGAGGACAGCCTATTGTACTACAAAAACTAATTAAACATAGAAGAGAAACATCAGTCACCAGAACGCCAACAAAACGTAAGCGATCTCAATTGCTCCACATTGTTAGAAAACATATTGCTGGAACATCAACTGATTCATTAGACCTGCAGCAGGCACATGAACTACAACGCTGTTCAGAAACGTCACGTCAGGAAATTTGCAGGAAAGCAGGCATTGAAAGTAGAGTTAGAATCTCCAAATAATTAGCAATAGCCATGAAGGAAACAGTAGGTCTTACGTGGGCACAGGAGAGAAAACAGAGAAGATTGAAAATTGAAAGACGCGCCAGCGGTATTAAAAATATAACTTCACAATTAAAATTTATAATGGAAACTCATTTGTTACAAATTTCTCCATCTGTGAATGTACAGATTCATCCTATAAAAAAAAAGGAAGTGTGAATGATAATTGAGCGAAATTTTGGGGCTAGAGCAAATTATGGCAGTTGTTGCTTGAGATTGACAGAATTAACAGAGTGTGGAAATCATTTAATAGATGTATTTATTAAATACACCTATTTATCTATTAAATTGAACATTTCGTTTTACTCATGACCATACTCATTTTTACATGACCATCGTGATGTATGATTGAGATAATTGTTAGCTCTCATGTTTTTGGGGACAATTGGGTGTGTTATTTTAAGGTAATAAATGTGGACTTGCAATTTAATGTTTCAATAATTAATGTTTGACGCATGAAACCAAAACAAAACTTTGATATCCATTTTCTGCAGGTTTTCTACTTTTGATTTCTGTAATTTGTTATGCATGTTGATTGTGACCGATTTAGTGAAAATTGTATTATAAACAAACCATAACAAAATATAAAAAAAACGTAAATTTTACACTATTTCAGACTATTATATCTTCTGTTCTAATTGTGATAAAATGTTTGTTCTTGTTCTAAAATTTACTCTAACATTTCTAGTCTAGCTGAACGCAAAATTAAAGCCGGTATTTATAATAATAAAGGGAGCCGCGCTAGCGTAGTGGTTACAACACCGCTCTGGCGACCGGGTGATTCAGGATCAAACCCGGGCGACGGCATTTGAGGATTTTTCGTCGACCGGGAATTGGACTGGATTAACTCGAGACCTGGCGAGGATATTTGAAGGAGTGTCGTTGACCAGGGATTGGCGGCCCCTGAGCCGACCCAGCTCTAATGGGTACCTCCGAAATCGGCGAGTATCTGCCTGAATGGCGAGGGACACCTGTCTCTGTACAAGAAAAGGGATACTCACGTAAAATCAATGTCAGGTTAGACATTAACAATAACCTGAGATTTCGCCTCGAGTATTAGCGGGCGTAGTTAAAAAAAAAAAATAATAATAATAAAGTAGCCTAAAAGCATTAATTAAGCCCTATCAAAAGTAAACATCGCCACATGTTTTTCCCATAAGGAAGTTGACCACGTGACCTCTGTCAAGTGGGCTATAAATAGCGCGGTCGGGTTAAAAGGGGAAATAACTAAAAGATCGCTGGCAAACAGCCGTGTGGTGCTTTTGAATTTAATTCCCGTCTTATGGCGGGCGTTTACACTAGTATATTATTAAAAGTCAGTCCTATTTTTTGATTCTGAAACACGGGGATAAATTGTAACCAGAAAGATCAGACTGTCATTAATGGAGGCTTGCACAGAATAGGACGACTAAAGTGGTATGACGAGAGCACTAATCAGGAACTGATGACACGATCATTAATGTGGAACTAATGACACGATCATTAATGTGGAACTGATGACACGATCATTAATGTGGAACTGATGACACGATCATTAATGTGGAACTGATGGCACGATCATTAATGTGGAACTGATGACACGATCATTAATGTGGAACTGATGACACGATCATTAATGTGGAACTTATGACACGATCATTAATGTGGAACTGATGACACGATCATTAATGTGGAACTGATGACACGATAATTAATGTGGAACTAATGACCCTATCATTAATGTGGAACTGATGACACGATCATTAATGTGGAACTGATGGCACGATCATTAATGTGGAACTGATGACACGATCATTAATGTGGAACTGATGACACGATCATTAATGTGGAACTGATGACACGATCATTAATGTGGAACTGATGACACGATCATTAATGTGGAACTGATGACACGATCATTAATGTGGAACTGATGACACGATCATTAATGTGGAACTAATGACACGATCATTAATGTGGAACTGATGACACGATAATTAATGTGGAACTAATGACACGATCATTAATGTGGAACTGATGACACGATCATTAATGTGGAACTGATGACACGATCATTAATGTGGAACTGATGACACGATCATTAATGTGGAACTGATGACACGATCATTAATGTGGAACTGATGACAAGAACCAGTGAGAAGAAGACACTGGCTTTGAAAATGGCACACACATTAAGAAAACGAGTGGATAGCATTACACTGCAGTTTCTGTTTTGGAATCTGCAAGGTAAGAGAAATAGAAAGAGACCAAAACAAAACAAAAATATAGAGAAGAAAACTGGAGGCAGACATGAATTGATGAAAGGAATAAACAAGACATGAATTGATGAAAGGAATAAACAAGACATGAATTGATGAAAGGAATAAAAAAGACATGAAAAGACCTTGAACGAATGGCACAAGACAGGAGAGCTTTGCATGTTTTTGTTGAGAAATTGTGCTGCACGTGGAGCTCAAAGGTATTACTGCTGATGATGATACAGTCGTGAATATAACATGAGAAGGTGGTACCAAACCTAAACGAAGTTGGCAGTACATATTTATGAAGTAGGCATCAAATTATATTTACACACTTAGCATACAATGATAAATACGGACATAACACGTACATAAATTTAGTTATAAATCATAAATTTATCCCCAAAGTTGACATTTCATTTAATTGTTCTCTTATTCTGAGAATTGTTTTATCGTTAGTTACAGACTGATTTAAAAAAAGAAAAAAACTATATATGGGGATTATTTGTTTATGAGCACGGAATGTACGCTGGCGGTGGTGGTGAGGAGAAAAGAGTTACACAAGGACTGTTACAAAATATGCGAGCAAAACACAAAAGGTAAGATGGGGGGAAAAAGGAAACACGAGTCACACAAGAAATACAAGGTGATTGAGAAGTCTCAATACACGGGGAATAATGTTTCTTTTGGGTCGCCATGGTCCCATGGAGTGGCCTCCGAGGTCCTCAGGCCTCAGCTCACTAGATTTTTACTTGTGGGGGCACTTGAAGGCCTTAGTGTACCAGGAAAAATTATGAGACACGAATCATCTAAAGCATAGGTTCTCAAAATTGTTCAGACTGTGGCACACTTGACAATGCAAATTTCTGTCGCGGCACACCTGTGTTCTTAATGCTGGACTCTCGTGTAACTAACCATAAATGTATCGTATTTTACAGTTTATACTACATTGGTTATATTCAACTTCTATTACAATATATATTGTCATAGTAAGACATGACAAAAATAAAAATTTGAGAGACATTTTAAATTTTATTTTGCAAATGTCTTGTTTTTATTGTGAAATGTGAGCCTGCTTGGGGGCACAGATCTTCTTTATTCGTGGAGGAATGTTGGACATACTTTTTAACTATCAATATGTGGCGGCACAACTCTGGCTCTCTCGCGGCACACCAGTGTGACGCGGCACACCGTTTGAAAAATACTCTAAAGGACCGCATTCGAAGTGCAATTACAAGCATAACACCAGTTGCGTTAACATGAGTTCACTATTAGTAGAAGAGACGCATCCGTACGCGTTATTAAATAGAATGGCAACCATTTAGAGAATGTTTTGTAAATAACGTGACATTTAAACAAAATTGACAATTTTCCCATTCCCACTTGAATCACAAGTTTTGTGACAAATGTGGCAGTTTGTTTAACAAGTGGCAATTTTCCCTTTGTATGAAGACTTTTCAATCACATGTTTTGTGAATAAAGTGACAGTTTGAAAAAAAAAAAAGGACAATTTTCCCTACGTTTGGAGACTTTTGAATCACAGGTTTTGTGAATAACGTGACAGTTTGTTTAAAAAAGTGACCATTTTCCCTATGAATGGAGATTTTTGAATCACATATTTTGTGAATAAAGTGACAGTTTGAAAAAAAAAAAAAACCCAAAAAGTGACAACTTTCCCTATGTATGGAGACTTTTGAATCACATGTTTTGTGACAAATGTGACAGGTTGTTAAACAAATATGACCATTTTCCCTATGTATGGAGACTTTTAAATCACATGTATTGTGATTAAAGTCTTCTTCTTCTTCTTCGTACACTCTCAGACGTCTACTTGAACGTTCTCAAAGAAAGCAGTAGTTAGTTTGAGGCTATTTGAATCCCCGTAAAGCTTTTCCACGAAAGGAGCTGGCATCGGCCATATGCACTTTCTCTGTACCACATATAAGGGGCAACTTTGAAGCAGATGTTCAGCAGTCATTTTATCAGTGCCACAGTTACACTAATCGGTAGTTCCTATCTTTAGCTTGTTGAATAGATGGTATCTCAATCTGTTGTGGCCAGTGCGGAGTCTGAAGATTACCACTTGTTCTCTTGTGATTAAAGTGACTTTTGAAGCACCCTGGATGTTACAAAAAGTGAAAATAACAGAGCAACAAGCATGGCGAGGATATTATAACGGAGTATCAACAGCAAATGGGGTCGTCCACATATGACGTCACTCAGTGAAGGGGGAAGGGGGTCAAAATTTTGTGACGTTGTGTGACGATAGGGGGAAGGGAGGGTTTGGAAAAATATGACATCACAAAAGTAAAAGAGTTATATACTCTCTTCTTACATAAATTATGTTTCTACTTTTATCCGCAATGGTTAACATTTATCCATAAAAGTTAACTTTATCGGCATTTGTTAACTTTTATCTACGATAGTTAACTTTTTGCCGTAATAGATAATAACTCCCTTGCGGACGACTTATAATACCCTACATATTTAATTCTCTCAGGCGGGCCGTTACAGACGTCAGTCACACATTTTTTCCAACCAAAGTTGTAGTCTGGAAATTATATAAAAGTCGCGCGCTTCTGGCCTTTGCACTAAACTGCACGACACTCAGTGCAACGTACATCTATTTTCCCCCACAAAAGTTGCAGTTATATTTCAAATAATAAAAAGAAACACATAATAAAGTATCAAAAATCTACAATATATATGTTAGTTATAATATATTTTTTAAAAATACCGTTTGGCTACTTTCCTTTGACAGAGAAGAGGATAAATTAAATCCCTTTTGAAAAAAAAAAAACAAAAAAAAAAACAAACAGCCAACAATTTTTTTTTAAATCTTTACAATCTTTGGTAAAATAACTCCATTCAAAATCACAAAATGAGTGCTCCAGTCTTCTAAATGTATGTCAGATGCTGCAAGGTCAAGACGTTAGCTTTAGTTCTTTCCCCGCTATTATTTTGACGGGTGTATTTACTAGGTTTTTCTTTTTAATAGCCGTTTGATTGTTCCAATTTGACAAAGAAGAGGATGAATTACACTCCTTAAAAAAAAAAAATATTTTTTTTTCTTCAACACTTTACAAAAATGGGTACAATAACTTCATTCAGAATCAACAAAATACCTCGGAGATATTGCAGGTTCGGTTCCAGACCACCGCAATAAAGCGAATATCGCAATAAAGCGGGTCACACCCATTTTTTTTTTTTTTTTTTTTGGCTTCCCGGTGCATATAAAAGCCTAAAATGACGTTTTATTCTGGAAATTATATAAAAGTCGTGCGCTTCTGGCCTTTGCACTAAATTGCACGACGCTCAATGCAACGTGCATCTTTTTTCCCAACAAAAGTTGCAGTTATATTTCTGTTAAGTTCGCAATAGCGCTAGGTCTAAAAAAACCAATGTACTGTAAAATTAAAAATACTTTATTGCTAAAACAAATACTAATCTTCATCATCTGAGCCTTAAGCGAATCGTAATCCTTTTGGTGATGGAGAGCCAAAATATATTGGAAGAAGAAGGCACGTTCTAATAAATAAACATGAATAATTTGAAAAATAGCACAATTTCTGCGAAGCGCAATAAAGCGAAGAGCAATAAAGCGAAGCGCAAGAAAGCGAAGCGCAATAAAGCGAAGCGCAAGAAAGCGAGGTATACCTGTATGGAGATTAAAAGAAATCACGTCCAAACACAAAAATCAGAATCAGTTCAAAGGTCAAGTTAGTCCTATTGTATGGCTTTGAACATGGGGAACAACAAAAACAACAACCAAAAAGCGTCAGACTTTCACAAATGGGTAAAAAAAAAATGTAGTCTCAAAGCAGATATTGCTGTATGTGAGTGAAGTGTGGGGAACTCATGTTGTTGATTCAGAATGAAGTTATTGTGCCCATTTTTGTACCCAGGGTTAGAAACTTCACAATACTAGATCAAGCTTTAAGAGGTGAAATAACCACATTCCCCTCCTCGCTGCCTTTGCCTTTCCTGACTCAAGAGTAGAGTCAGGTATCCATTTACAGCTGATAGACTGTAGCGTGACACCACCGTGTTTCCAACCATCTACCTTTGCCGCGAGAGGCCTGTGCTCTAATCACGAACGCTCTCATGAATTGGATCTTACCTAAATAGAAGGATTGTAGTTGTATGACAAGATCCAGACAAATTCCAGAAGAACCAAACAAATTCCAGAAGAACCAGACATGAGAAGAAGACATTGGAGATGGATAGGACACACCATTACTAAGCAAATCTGCTGATAGATTTACAATGCAGTCCTTGTTCTGAAATCCTCACGGTGAGAGAGCGATATTAAGACCAGGGAATACATAGAAAAGAGAACTAGAGACAGACATGAAGGGGATGAAGAAGAAATGTTTTAAGACCGTGAGGAGCTGATGGCACAGGACAGGAAGACTTGGCATAAAGCACACGTTCCTTATGGAGTTGAAAGGTCATAATGATAACTAATTTACATTCGATTATGTTATTGCTTTTCAGTAGTACCAAAAAAGGAAGAAGGGGGGGGGGGGGTTAAGATATTTATGTCGTCGTATGTTTGGAGGGGTCTGGGTTTTTGTGACGAAATGTGACATGAGGGGAGGGGTATGTTTAAGAAATGGCTAAAATTGCGTGACTTCTCTCAAAATAGTAATTAAATACAAAAAAAAAAAAAAACAAAAAAAAAAAAAAAAAAAACAAACTAATAATTAACAGAGGACGTCGAGCGAAAGTAAGAAAAATATACAGCAGCTGTCAAAAACATGCACCCTGTAAAGGCATTATCATTATCATAATTATCTTTCGGCTCCCTTCGGAGCATAGGACCTCACGAAATTCATCCCCGGTCTTCCTGTCATGTACCATCTGTTCAAAAGTCTTGTCTTCGTTAACCTTACAAGGATCGTCTTTAAAACAAAAATACAAAGCAAAAACAGAACAGAGACCTCCAACGTAGATAAACAACCTGTGCCTGTAATTACGTAAATTAAAAGTAAGTATACAGAAGCATACATTATAAATGCATTCATATTTTACTTTCCCAACATGAGACAAAGAGAGGTGGATGGTTACAAAGGAAAGCGTATTAACCTATTTAGTGGCTCCAGTAGGATCTCAAACATTGAGGAAAGTTGCGCAATTTCTGAAAGAGATTAAAGTATACTAACAGAGATGCCCGGCGTTGCCCTGGTTGAAAAGTAACCAAATTGTTTATGTGGTTTTCCACTGGTTAACAAAGACACATAAAAATTGGCTAATAGTATATTCAGGAATACTAACTTATGGTTTTATCTAAAAGGTATGAGGTTATCAAAAGATATTAGGTCCAACACAGAAATCATAATTTTCTATTCAAATGTCAAGCCAGTCCTATTGTATATGGCTCTGAAACACGGAGAACAACGAAAAAAAAAAAAAATAACCAAAAAGCTACAGACTATCATGAATGGATACTTGGGTAAATAGAAGGATTGGAGTGATATAATCAGATCACCATTTTGGAACCAATAATAAGAACCAGACAAGCGTCAATGGAATAAGAAATGATAAGACGCTGGTAGGGAAAGGGCACACATTGAGGTAACCTGCTGATAACATTACCAGGCAATCCTTGCTCTGGAATCCCCTGGGTAAGAGAGGCAGAGGACGACCAAAGAACACACGGAGAAGAGAACTGGAGACAGACATGAAGGGGATGAAGAAGACATACAGATTCTGGGGCTGATGGCACGGGACGAGAAGCCTTGGCATAAATGTGTTGAAGGCGTATTCTCCTTGTGAAGCTGAAGGGTGGTAATAAGATGATGATGATGAACACCTTTAACGGCCTTCTAGAATTCTGTTCTTTCTAAACAGTGCATCTATTACTTAAATTCTGTTGCAGTCAATAGACACATTCAAGTCATGGTAATGTTCATCCTGAGCGCCGTCTAAGACTTTCGTTTACTTTATACTTGGTATAGGAGTTTACAAGAAAGTAGGTATCAAACGACCTCGACCGGCGATGGACACCTTTTCTGATGCAGTCGGCTCGGAATTATATGCGTATCCAATAAAGTTAAAACGCTCCGGCATGGAACATTAAACTCAGATACCAAGTACAAAGTAAACGAAAGTTACGATATGATCTGGACGGCGCTCATGTTTAACATTACCATGACGACTTTATATTAACCATATATAGTTCACTAGAAGCCTCGAGACAGCTGTAGTTAGGGCGAGTATAGATTATGCACATTTCGAATTCGGTATTTTAAATCAATTAGGCACAGATGCTGCGATATGTTAAGCAAATATCTGACGTCACACAATATAAGGCATTCTTATGCAAAGAAAATTAAAGCAATAAATTCGAGAGCGCATTCACGAATTATGTGGGTAGCGAACTCAAATAGATTTGAACAGAATCATAGAAATGAATGGTAAAATAAGGGAAAGAATAACGAAAACTTGTAGACAGGCCCAGCTTTAAGACCGATTGTAATCTATTTGACCCAATCTGACCCCGCGATCTCAGAAGGGCACTGGACTAGAGTTTCCACTTACAGCTTAAAAAAAAAACAACAACAATATAAGCGAAGATTATTTAAAATTAGATATCAGGAATATATGCTATTGCATTGTAAATGAAATACAACATTATTTATATTTATTAGCTATATGTTGACATAAATGGAATTGATGACAAGAACCAGACAAGTGCCAGTGGAACAAGAGTTGAGAAGAAGACGCTGGCGATGGATAGGACACACATTGAGGAAACCTGTTGATAGCATTACAAGGCAGTCCATGTTCTGGAATCCACAGGGAAAGAGAGGCAGAGGTAGACCAAAAAACACATGGAGAAGAGAACTGGAAACAGAGATGAAAATGATGAGGAAAACATGGAAAGAACTTGAGCGGATGGCACAGGACAGGAAGACTTGGCGTGTGTTTGTTGAAGGCCTATGCTCCTCGGGGAGCTAAAGGGTATTGAATGTTGACATAAAACATGGTACATTACGATACAATTTTGGGTATACATCTGTAAAGAAGATTAAAATAAAAGTTAATACTTAAAAAAAATAACACTGTAAAGTTTTGTTTCTTCTCACTCTGTAAAGTTGCTTTCACACACACACTGGATGCTCTGTAAGGAAGAGTGGTGTGTTGTTGAGATCAGGCATGCTCCAGTCTACCCAGCTGTAAATGGGTAACTCACCCTAGTCCTGAGTTAGGGAAGGCAAAGGCTCCAGGGGAAGCAGGCCTAAACTTGGTCACTTCAACCGACGCAGGATGGTGTATGTATGAAGTAGAAGTGTAGAGTGTGATTACCGCGAATGGTGTACTGTTCGTGTGCTGACCAATATAACCACTCACACTTGTGTCTACAAGGCACCAATGCAGACTGCTGGAATCTTAGTTTACTCAATTTATTCAGACGTACACACTGGGACATACGAGTACATCATGGTTCGTTGACATATCAATTTGTAGGTATACATAGCAGATCTGAAGTCATGACACATTCAGAAATAATGGGCAGTACATCAAAAGTTCAATGTCATGATACATTATGGCCACATCCCCCTATCTGACTAAACGCGTCAGTGAAGGGCGGATCGATAAATAACCAAAGTTACTTGACGTCCATAGTTTGTAGTATATATTATGAAACCACGAAAGGGGGTTTCTAGCAAGATTGAGATCTCCCTGTCACTGTCCGATAATAAGATAAATAATCTGTTCTCTTGGCAGTGATCAAAACATATGATGACCGAAATCCAACATGGCTGTCTCCCTGAGTTGTCGTTCACTCATTCATAGGAAGGAGAATATAAGCCAGAGTTAATTTATAATGGGTATATAAAGGATTTCATAAATGTTTCCATACAGCTCTACGGTGATCAGGTTAATTCACGTAGCCATAACCGCTGCAGGAAAATCTGTCATCTTCGTCGATACAAAACACGACACTAGCATAGCGAAGCACAAAAGTCAAGCTAGGCCTAACCGACGAGAGATCATCAAAAATAGGAGCTGGGTTTACCTGGAGTCCGAATCATCTATATACTGACATAAGGAGAGTCTCTAACACAAACTATCGTAGAGACACCATCTCCTTCAGAAGAAAAACCACTTCGTGAGACATTTTTTTCTGACGAAAGGACCAGCTCTAGAAAAACGTACCCCGCCATTTGTAAGCAGTACATCGGAACTCATCACGACTTGTCAAGACAACTCATACTTCCGCTAGACCGGAATACAAGAATCTAGTCCCTCCTACCAATCCAAAATATACAATATAGGACTGATTCTACTTGTACTAATAATATGTAATACATATGAATTCAGGCCATAAACACAATAAGCAAATTAATATATTTTCTGGCCCTAAAAAATAAGTACAAACGCAAGCGCAATATCCTTGCGCTGGATCAATATCCAGAACGATTACTCCTATAATCAAAAGTGTGAATCAAACATGGATTATCTCGCTTTTACCATAGACAGCATTTTCATACACAAATGAATGAATGTCTATATTTTTCCCATATTAAATAGCCATATCGATTTTTGTAAAATGTGCGTCAAAATATGCACGCAACAGATTACCACACCCCTCGGGAAAAAAAAATGGTACATTTTTTTTTGAAATACATCTAGGAGCAACATACAATAGGCTCACAACGCACCAATAACAATGCGCAGATGATAAGCATAAGTTTTATGACCTTAGAGAAAGTACTTCTCTAAGTATAAATATTTCCAGAGAGGTGTCACCAACGCATACTACAATATTAGCAATGACACAATTTCCACATTAGTTTATACATAAATTCCATCTAAGATATCTTAACATCATGATCATCAAAGACGAAAAACATTGAAAGATCAGCGGTGAATACATATCAATGAACCGCTAAGTAGTGTTACAATCAATATATGATATATTACATATGTGTACACATTTCAACATAGAAACAACTGTATCAAAGTTGTATAACAGTTATGAATCATGTGGGCATCTAGACAAAATATCTGCCATCACATTTTCTGACCCACGGATAGCTCGCACCGAAAAATGAAATGGCTGTAGAGCAATCGCGTATCGCGTTGATCTCGCGCTCTTCAGATTTTTACTCTGAATAGCCGTAAGAGCTTTCTGGTCAGTTTCCACAATGAAATGCGCGCCCAGAAGAAATCTTTGCAGTTTAAGGATTGACCAAACCATAGCCAATAATTCACGGTCTAGGACCGAGTAATTCTTCTCTGCGGCATTTAATTTCCGAGAAATATACATCACAGGATGCAGAGTTCCAGAGTACTCTTGCATTAGTGCAGCTCCAATCCCGGTGGATGAAGCGTCACTACGAAGAATAAATGTCTTATCCTTAGAAGGTAATACTAGGATAGGTGAAGTAGAAAACATAGTTTTAACCTTATCCAAAGAGGATTGACATTCTTGAGTCCAATGGACTACATTAGGAGACCCTTTCTTTAGCAAGGAAGAAAGAGGTGACATAATGGAGGACAGATTCGGGATGAATCGTCCATAAAATTGTATTAGACCTAAGAGACTTCGTACTTGCTTTTTAGTCTTAGGAATAGAAATGTTAAGTATCTTACTTGTATTATGGTCTTCTGTTTTTAGGAACCCATGACCAACACGGTGTCCTAAAAAAGATATTTCGCTAAAACCAATACATGCTTTCGATGGTTTCGCTGTCAGGTTATGCTCGCGTAAGATAGACAATAGTTCATTTATACCATTATAGTGATCGTTCCAAGTATCACTGAAAAGACAGATGTCATCAAGATACGCAATGACATCTGAGCGATGAGATAGGATTCGACGCATCATGCGTACAAATGTTGCAGGGGCGTTCATAAGACCGAAAGGCATGAAATTCCATTGGAATAGACCCCTAGGCGTCGAAAAAGCAGTAAACGGTTTGGCGTGTTCGGATAGTGGAACTTGCCAATATCCCTTAGACAAATCGAGTTTAGTAAAGAAGTGAGAATTCGATAGTCTCGTAAGTAGCTCTTCTAGTAAAGGCATAGGTTCAGCATCGAATTTAGTCACTTGATTCAATTTGCGATAATCCACGCAAAGACGTATGTTATTGTCTTTTTTCCGTACTATAACCATCGGCGAAGAATATGCTGATGTGGATGGTTCAATAATTTTTAACTCTATCATCTCATCTAACTCTTTCTCTACCTGTGCTTGAAAATGTATCGGGATAGGATACGGTCTGACTCTTATAGGACTATGGTCAGTAAGAATAATGTCATGTTGAATGACATCCGTTTGACCAGGAATGTCAGTAAGGACATCCTGAAATTGTTCTAACATAGTAGAAACTTGTTTCTGCTCTCCTGGAGATAATTCTGGAGAAATTGCAACATCTTTCCATGATTCATTAGAGTGAAGAGGAATCAGTGGAAAAGGTAAATTTACATCCGAGAAACTCGTTTCCTCATCCTGTATTACTGACAGAGATGAGTACTGTCCATGTTGGACTGGAAAATCGTCCGTTGCCTGGAAAACAGGTTGTAAATAATCAGGACGTTCATGGAATTCCGTGAGCATGTTGATGTGGAAGGTTTTACGCTTCCCGTCAATATCGACGATATAGTCAACATCGGAAACTTTTGATATTATATCGTACGGACCTTTCCAAGAAATGAGAAGTCTATTTTCCCTACAAGGTAGCAAGACAAATGCTTTGTCACCTGGACAAAGTTGACGCAAACATCTCTTTTTATTGGCAAATTCCCTTGCCTTCTGTTTCGCAAATTCAGAAGAAGCAGTTGCCAATTTGCATGCTTCAATAATCTTGTGTCTAAGTGCGATGACATATTCATAAGAGGATTTTGTGTCATCGACAATATTATCAGCAGTTATAAGATCATGAAGTAAGGACATAGGACCTCGCGGTTTCGCGCCAAAGACAAGTTCAAAGGGAGAAAATCCTGTATGTTCGTTGGCGACCTCTCTATATGCAAAGAGAGCCGCGGGTAAAACCCTATCCCAATCCTGAGGATGATCTTCTGTTATCTTACCTAGTAGGTTTTTCAGAGTTCTATTCAAACGTTCCACCATCCCATTGGACATAGGATGATAAATACTACTCAGCGATCTCTCTATCTTCAGAGTCGACATTACTTGAGACATGGTATCCGATATGAGTTGGGTACCATGGTCGGATAATATTTCTGCTGGAAACCCCAGACGAGAAAATATTAACCAAAGAGCATCTGCGACATCAGCAGTAGTTATGCTCTTTAGAGGAACAGCCTCCGGCCAACGTGTGCACATATCAACACACGTCAAAATAAATTGGTGTCCTCTAGCAGACTTTATCTTAAATGGACCAATGATGTCTATCGCCATTTTTTGAAATGGCCGAATGGGAATGTCTGCAGCCTGAATAGGTGCATCATGGCGTGGACCTCTAGATTTAATCTCTTGACATACTTTACAAGATCGACAATAGATTCGTATGTCCTTATTCACAGCAGGCCAAAAGAAAGATTGAAGAACTCTAGCTTTAGTACGGGAAAAACCCATATGTCCAGCACACTGCGAATCATGAGCGTGCTGTAAGATTTTAACTCTCATATTTTTAGGCACAAGGATTTGAGAATGAATGGACTTAGCGGAGTCTTGTACCATACGTACAAGTACGCCATTCTTCATCGTAATCCAAGATTTACGATTTGTATCCTTATTCGGATCACCTTTTGTTGCCAGAGTAAAGAATTTCTTTAGAGTAGGATCATCTTCCTGCTGTTTGATAAAGGAATCGTGGGAAATCTCCAAGGGATCATCTTGGATCTGCGCATCATTATCTTCAGAATGTGAAGATTGTGGCATATTAAGAGCTTGAGCCCTAGTGATTACTGCATTAGCCGATTGCATATTAACATTTTCCCAATTAGAAATTTGCTGTGGAGTGCATTCTTTCACTCCATGAATGCGACCGATGATAAGATCAGCGATCGGATTCGGCAAGAGACATGCTTGCACCTCTCCTGTAAAGAAAGGCGTAGCAATATTGATAATGGCAGTGGAGTACTTCTCCAATGTGCCACCAAATGTTACACATTTGACTATATTGCCTGTAGCTCGAGAAGGATTTACGAGTGATTGCCTCACTCCAATGGTAGTGCACCCCGAGTCGAAAAGAATTGATACCGGAGTACCATCTATTAGGCCCCTATTAAAGACAAGAGCACCCCTTCCATTATGCGCAATTGACGCATGAAGAGCGGGAAGTGGGTGACCGCAGCTTAAAGTAGACACTGTGGTTGGATCGAATAATGTTTTGCATTGCGAACACTCAGATGCTCTAGCAAAATCGAAAGCGGAATTTGCTACACTATTGGAGTCTTTTTTATCATTATTCTGATTATCGGTGTCGTGGAACTCCTGTTGTGCAGAGTTAGCCTGGTAATAAGATTTACCATGTCTTTTGTGTTGTGATCTACCTCGGTTATAATTGTCTCTATAATTATTATTGCCTCTGTTATAACCCCTATTTGGGTTTGAATCATAATATTCATGATCATAATCATCATGCTCATTATATTGAGTATCCCTGTAATATTGTTTCTTTTGTCTCCATGAAGCACTTGGGTAGTTCCTATAGCTACTCCCTTTCCGAGAATTTCTAACATTATGGGAACCCCTCGCGTGTCGAGGACTATCAGACCGATTCCAGTTCTTCAAAGAAGAACTCTGATTTGAGCGGTTATCTTGGTTTTGATACTTATCCCAATTAACCTTTTTATCAAATTTATTTTTAGCTCCTTGGAATTTGTGTGAGTAATTCTGATTATATTCTGTTGCCGAAGCAACTGGCATACTCTCTTTAATGTTAGAGTTACTAAGAATCATGTCAGGGTGTGCCGTGGCATACTGGTCACAATATTCTTCCATTTGCTTTATTGTACCAGGTTTACGCTCATGTAAGAACTCTAGGAATGATTTATTTACAGAAGACATGACCTTGTCTCTTAGCAATAAATCCGTAAGACCATCAAATGTTTTCTCTGTTTTGGATAATTCAATCCATCGTGAAAGTGTAATTCGTGCTTTTGAGATGAAATCTGAGAATTCTACACCTACCTCAGGTCTCATTGTTTTAAACAAAAGACGGTAACCTTCCTCAGACAGCTGATATCTCTTTATCAAAGCTGCCCTAACAGCATCATAATTGTCTTTGTCGGCCTCTTCAACAAAATATAACTACTCAGAGACTCCCCTTTTAGATTTTCAGACAACTGATTCACATACTGTGATTTGTCAACATTATGAGATCGACAAGCCCGTTCAAATCTAGAAAGCCAAAATGTTATGTCATCACTGGTAGGGTTAAACGCTGGTACCTTGACCTTGTATACAAAGGGTTTACCATTACCACCAGATGCCTGATTAACATTACTCATACATGTCAATTTTAATTTCTCTAATTCAAACTCATGTTCTCTTATTGCTTTTCTCTCTTCAGCTTCTCTATCTAATTTTTTTTGTTCTGCAGCAGCAGCAGCTTCTAATTTTTTCTGTTCTGCAGCAGCAGCAACTTCTAGTTTTTTCTGTTCTGCAGCAGCAGCAACTTCTAGTTTTTTTCTGTTCTGCAGCAGCTTCTAATTTCTTCTGTTCTGCAGCAACTTCTAATTTTTTCTGTTCTGCAGCAACTTCTAATTTTTTCTGTTCTGCAGCAACTTCTAATTTTTTCTGCTCTGCATCAGCTTCTAATTTCTTCTGTTCTGCCTCAAATCTCCTTTTCCTCCACTTGCATCTGCAATTTCTTAAGTTCAGCAGCAGTATCAGCTTCTTTTTCTAATCTTTTTTCTTCAGCTAAGGCTTTCCTTTCTTCTGCAGCAGCTTTTTTTTCTTCTATTTGAAGTTTTCTCTCCTCAGCCGCAGCTTTTTTTTCCTCAGCAGCAGCTTTTCTTTCTTCAACAGCAGCAGCAATTTTTTTCTCTTCTGCAGCTAATGCTTTGTCATATTGAGCAACAGCCCATTGTTCTAAGTCTTTTCCAGTCTTATCAAGAGATTTTCCTTGTGTAATGAAATAATCTAATGTAGACATATTGTCTTCTTAAATCAGAAACCTGAAAAAGTAAATAAATTACCCTCTTTCAAGTTAATGGGAGACAAGTCTATACCATAGACTTAGTCTTAGTCCAAACTTGTATGGTTTATAATAACCAATGATAACTTGAGTACCTGTGGACAACAATAACTGTATCTCAAATACTGTGGGGGACAAGCCTTACAAAGGTCTTGTATATCTCAATGTAATCAAAGATCACTTGGGTACCTGTGGAAAAAATATTTCCCTTTACCAATCACTTTGGGAGACAAGCCTTACAAAGGTCTTGTACATTTTGTTTTATAACAATAACAATCATAAAGTACTGATCTGTACTATACTATCAGTGTATACCACTATACGTCATATGTCAACTAAAGACATTACAAAGGACAAACAAGAAAAGACAATATGAACACATTTGCAGAGATCAAATTAAATTAAATAGGAGAAATGAAAAAAATGATCACAGAAACCGTGATGATAACTGCAATAATAAAATGACAAGACAAATAACGCCACAGTGTATAAACATGTAAAAAACTGAAATGAAAGGAAAGATGAGACCTACAATTATACAAACAAATCAAAAAACAAAAATAAAGAACAGAAAAAATGTTACAAATACAAATATGAAACAGTCGTCACAACTAACCAAATATTTGCAAACTATGTTGCATGCAAATTTCAATTAAGAAATTGCTCCCTA
Organism: Oreohelix idahoensis; assembly: GCA_024509875.1. NCBI lineage: Eukaryota > Metazoa > Mollusca > Gastropoda > Stylommatophora > Oreohelicidae > Oreohelix > Oreohelix idahoensis. The sequence continues at coordinate 45,159 of JAMPIV010013092.1, forward strand.
TCGAACGCCAGAACAAGACCAATATCATTCGGTATTTCCTGTTCTAGTCACCTCCCATCCAGGCCCGCAACATATAAACACCTACACATATAAACAAATAACATGTAAGCATAAATAGCATATAGCATACAATATAATTTATGTCATGAATGGAATGTGTTGCAGGTATAGTGTTGTAAAGCAGGCACAGTTTATTTTAATTCTAATAACTTGCCACTTTATTGAGTAACAGATTTAATTCTAAACTATTACACTGTCAATTTTTTCTCTTTTGAGCATATGAAGATCCAACGATGAACTATGCACTTTATGTTTAACAACACTGTGATTCTTCTGTACGTTGAGAAATGTCAACAATACTGCTCCAGATATTTTCTACACTTGATACCACTGTCCTGTGTAATACTGTCTGTACAGCGAAAAACTGTCAACAAGCGCTGACCTAGATACAGCATCCTATCGGTAATACAGGTCAAGCTGACATCGACTGTATAGCTGTCCTACTGGTGTTGATGTGTTCAAACAAATGTTCTTTCAGCTGTAAACTGTGATTCTCAACACAAAACTGCGTAAGCTGGACCCAGGAATCTGGCTCGCCACTGTAAAGTCTTCGTTCTTCTCACTCTGTAAAGTTGCTTTCACACACACACACTGGATGCTCTGTAAGGAAGAGTGGTGTGTTGTTGAGATCAGGCATGCTCCAGTCTACCCAGCTGTAAATGGGTAACTCACCCTAGTCCTGAGTTAGGGAAGGCAAAGGCTCCAGGGGAAGCAGGCCCTAAACTTGGTCACTTCAACCGACGCAGGATGGTGTATGTATGAAGTAGAAGTGTAGAGTGTGATTACCGCGAATGGTGTACTGTTCGTGTGCTGACCAATATAACCACTCACACTTGTGTCTACAAGGCACCAATGCAGACTGCTGGAATCTTAGTTTACTCAATTTATTCAGACGTACACACTGGGACATACGAGTACATCATGGTTCGTTGACATATCAATTTGTAGGTATACATAGCAGATCTGAAGTCATGACACATTCAGAAATAATGGGCAGTACATCAAAAGTTCAATGTCATGATACATTATGGCCACATCCCCCTATCTGACTAAACGCGTCAGTGAAGGGCGGATCGATAAATAACCAAAGTTACTTGACGTCCATAGTTTGTAGTATATATTATGAAACCACGAAAGGGGGTTTCTAGCAAGATTGAGATCTCCCTGTCACTGTCCGATAATAAGATAAATAATCTGTTCTCTTGGCAGTGATCAAAACATATGATGACCGAAATCCAACATGGCTGTCTCCCTGAGTTGTCGTTCACTCATTCATAGGAAGGAGAATATAAGCCAGAGTTAATTTATAATGGGTATATAAAGGATTTCATAAATGTTTCCATACAGCTCTACGGTGATCAGGTTAATTTCACGTAGCCATAACCGCTGCAGGAAAATCTGTCATCTTCGTCGATACAAAACACGACACTAGCATAGCGAAGCACAAAAGTCAAGCTAGGCCTAACCGACGAGAGATCATCAAAAATAGGAGCTGGGTTTACCTGGAGTCCGAATCATCTATATATACTGACATAAGGAGAGTCTCTAACACAAACTATCGTAGAGACACCATCTCCTTCAGAAGAAAAACCACTTCGTGAGACATTTTTTTCTGACGAAAGGACCAGCTCTAGAAAAACGTACCCCGCCATTTGCAAGCAGTACATCGGAACTCATCACGACTTGTCAAGACAACTCATACTTCCGCTAGACCGGAATACAAGAATCTAGTCCCTCCTACCAATCCAAAATATACAATATAGGACTGATTCTACTTGTACTAATAATATGTAATACATATGAATTCAGGCCATAAACACAATAAGCAAATTAATATATTTTCTGGCCCTAAAAAATAAGTACAAACGCAAGCGCAATATCCTTGCGCTGGATCAATATCCAGAACGATTACTCCTATAATCAAAAGTGTGAATCAAACATGGATTATCTCGCTTTTACCATAGACAGCATTTTCATACACAAATGAATGAATGTCTATATTTTTCCCATATTAAATAGCCATATCGATTTTTGTAAAATGTGCGTCAAAATATGCACGCAACAAACACCCAGATGATAATGAACATAAAACAAAAATAATAAAATAGAGCTGCGAATTTAAAAAGTGGTGGCGAAATATTTCGTCTTTTTTTTCACAACTCGCATTATTTCGAATTCGCATATATTTAGATCAACATTTGAAAGTCTTCCCAGTACAGCACAAACACCAAATTAAGATTGTGTGAGAGCTGTGCACTTTCTGTGCTTCTCTATGGTGCGAATGCTGGAGAGTAACAGAGAAGGAAATGTCGAAACTATCCTCCTTCCACACAATCTGCCTAAGGAAAGTTCTCCGAATCTTTTGTCCGAATACCATCAGCAACCAAGAACTACTTATTCGGAGTAACCAGGAGGACATGTACACCATCATAGCTGGCAGACGCTGGAGTTGGGTTGGCCGCGTCCTCAGAAGGGACCCTGATACCATCACAAGAACAGCTATGCTATGGACCCCCGAGGGAAAGCGAAAGAGAGGCCGACCAAAAAACAACTTGGCGGAGAACTGTGGAAGCCGAGATGCAAAGAATGAACCAAAGTTGGGGCACTGTACGAAGGAAGGCCGACGATAGAGCAAAGTGGAATCAATTTGTTGTTGCCCTACAAGACGCCACCAGGCGTGATGACCACTGACTGCTTTGACGGTTGGCGGCAATTGATCAGAGAAGAAGAAGAAGATATATTGAGATCGCGTATTTTGCGATCACTGTGTGTATAAACAAGCGTTTCAAAGTTCGAGACAACACCAAACCTTATGCACTAAATCAAATGTACTGTAAATACTCGAGGGAAAATCAATGAAGCAACAACATTCTGATGTAAATATATGTATCACTCCTTGTACTATTATTTGTGAATAACTTCATGGTGCAAATGACACACAAAATTGAAAATAAAATTACAATGAATACCTTAATTATAATCGAAGATTAGGCCGAACAGGGTAGCTTCTTCCGAGATGGTGGATGAGCGGAAGCAAATGAAGCTAATCTTTTGCTATTCCCCTCTACTCCCATTTCTTTTAAGGAAAAACAGAGATAAGAACATAAAATACAGTTATCATTATTGTCTTCCCTTAGCGCTCCTTACCCAGCTTGGAACAACAACTGTAGCCGGTCGCTTTGAATGAGGCCTGGTGTCTGTGGGTATTTGTTTTACACGTAATGATGTTTCCAGTCACATGTCCAACCTCATAGTGATCGCCTAATACGAGATGCCAGATGAGGCAGAAGTCCTTTTGTGTCTTTGTCTCTTCAGAGACTCCGGGAGATACACGATGAAAACAGAAAATGCTCGGCTGAAAACAGATAGAGACGGTTATGTAGATTAGAATAGAAACATATATATATTTATACACTTATAGACATTATAGACACACACACATGCACACACTCAGAGAGGGAGAGAGACAACTTACGAACATAAAGGAGATGATAATAAACTTTTTTAAACTTTCATCTAACCGTTCATTCATCTTCCTTTATGCGTATGTATGTTTAACCTTAATCTAGACCACCCCGTGTGTCTATGTTTTCAATATTGTTATATTTTTAATTAGATTCTTGGCTCAGACAGTTTCTGTCATTTGTTGTTTTACGATTATAAACTACGTTCAACCTTAGGTGAGAAATATCCGGATATATTTGGCTTTGACTTGATGGCAGTGTCTCCTTTGTGTGTTATTTTAATGCAAGAGAGCCCTGGTCTCTTCTTGTATTGGGTTCTGGTGATTGTGTTGTTCACAAAGATGTCATCTTGTATTTGTGATGTTCATAAAGATGTCGTCATATACTGATGATTGTGTTGATCACAAAGATGGTATCAATAACTAGTGATTGTGTTATTCATATAGATTGTATCCTATACTGGTGATTGTTCGTAAGGATGTCATTCTAAACTGGTGTATGTGATGTTCATAGCGATGTCATCTCATACTGGTGATTGTTCATAAGGATGTCATCTTAAACTGGTGTATATGATGGTCATAGCGATGTCATCCCATACTGGTGATTGTTCGTAAGGATGTTATTTTAAACGGGTGTATGTGTTGTTCATAAAGATGCCATCCCATCTTGTGCTGTATTTAGTCACTGTAACATTATTTCCGTACTGTGTAATTTATAATTTTGTGTTTTACATTCTTTTAGTTTCTATTTTGTTTCGATCTTTTTTCAGATAATGGAAACTTCTATAACAATATACATTGAGGTTAGCCAAAACTTAATATGAGAGCTTACTGTGTAAATATCCCCACGGCATCTCTGACTTGGAATTTTCAAAAGTTGCCTACTGCCATTTCCATTTTTATTGCTCCTAATAGTTGTTTTAATTTGGATGCATTTAGATTTATTCTTGCTTTTCTTTTCTCGTTTAGTTCATTTGTCCTTGAAGAAAGCTCGTGTCGTAACGTAGGTTATATCTTTGTCGCTTTTTTGTTTAAAATTAGGAAAGAATTAAACCACATTATTTCGTTTATCTGGCCATTTAATATACTCTTATTGCAGTCACCCTTAGCATCTCCGCCTCCACATTCTCCACCAGGTGACTTTTGGCCGTCCTAGCTTTCACTTTCCTTCTGGGGTCCATAGCATGGCAGTTCTGGTGATGGATGTCAGGGTATCTTCTGGGGATGTGGCCAACTCAGTTATAGCTTCCACCTGCTCTGATGGTGCGCATGTCTTCTTGGTGGCTCCGAGTTAGGAGTCCTTGGTTGGTGATGGTGTTCGGCGAGAAAATTCGAAGAATTTTCCTTAAACCACCCCATATAGAGACAAATAATATATTTTTATTCGGATTTCATAGATATCTTCGCAAGTAACCTTTCAATAAGTTACGCATAAGTTTAATAATTTAGTTTAAATACAGTCACCCAATACCTTTCAAATTATTTTTTTTTAACTTTAGTATTCTGTTAAAACTAAAGACAAAGGACTAAGTTTATAAAACAAAAACAGTACTGCAAATCATTGCAGGCAGTAATTAAAGTGGGCGAGTTTTTATTCCACGCATCAGTTTAGAGAAAAACGATGCATGCCTTCCTGTCATCTTGAGTTTCCTGTGATTTTAGCGTTTGGCTTGACTTGCAACAAAGCGCATGGACAATCATTTGATCATGTTCGTGCAAAACTTCATGAAGCACTCTTTGCGCATTGTCGTTTTTATGTAGCGCTCACGCGAAGAAGGATTCAAGACAATCTTAAAGTTGTTTAATTAGAGCTGCTGAGCGTGTTGCTCTTATGCAGCCAATACCAAGTTGAAGACTCCTTGGTATTATCTGCACTGTAGATCTAGGCTTTTCCTGTGGCTTTTCTTCAATTCTGAAATGTGTTGAGTTGAAGTCATGAGCTTCAGTTTCTCCAGCTTGCTTTGCATGCAAAGGATAATTACATCTGGTCCCAAGCTAGGAGGAAGAAACGTGTGGCATACTGTGCATTCCCCGCTGTACAAGAGGGCTCTCCAAATATGCAGAGCTATAATACTGTGCTCTGGGCTCTCCTAAGGAAATGTCACGTCCTACACAGAGCCATTTTTCAGCTCCTCCTGCCTGTTATGGGTACACAGTCAGATCCTTCTGCATGCAGCCAACCAGGTAAAAGCCAGAGTTATGTCTGGGGCTCAAGTGACTCCTTCAAGCTTAGTGTGCAATGCTGGGTTCCCAACATGTTTCACAACAGGGGGAATCCCTGGAAGTGTGTGGATGATTTCAAGAGTCAATGAGGGTATAATTAGCCTCACAGACAGAGGTTCGGTTTTACATCTTTATATTACAGTATTGTGCTTATCTGGTGGTCATATAAGGACTACGTCATATACCTTTATGTTCAGACCTCAAACGTGTAGTCCCACTGCTGTCAGAGTTTAACGGAAGCTCATTTCTCGCAAACCAAGGTGAACTAGAGTTAATTCAGTTGGTCTGACCATTACGTGCTTGTTGGTTTAATGAATGTTAGCGTTGTAGTGTTGTGACTGAATTGTACGTTCTCTTTTCCTGATCTTCTCTCCTCTCCGTGTCACGAAGTGGATTTAAGTTTAGAGTTTGTCTGAGTATAGAGACAAGACACTAGTTATGAGAAAGTTTGAGAAGATAAATTTTGTATGAGAAATGACAGTGAATGTGAAACGATGAGACTTATAGCTTCGAGGGTGAGAACTGAGATTGACTCTCTCGCCACTTGTGACGTAATTACTAACTACTGTCTCACCACCTCTGACTACCATAAAGGAGATACGGTTTCACTAAAGTCCACAGACACAACTATGCAGACAAGCATATAGGTACAGTGTAGTTATAGAGAAACTGATCCAGTGTACAATTTATAGTCTATTAATGCAACAAAATCAGATAACACAGCAAAATAAATAACGTGCGAGGTTGCACAAACCTGAATCAGAACAAGTAAACTGACAGATACTATAAACACCCAATTACACCCTCTCTTTCAACCTGCATGGGAAAAAAATTAAGGATTATATAAAATACACTTGGTGGGGGTCTCTAACTTAAGAGCCGCCTCTCCTAACTATCCTATTATCATTAACTCTAACACAATGTCCTGCTGCAGACGTATAACTAAATGTCTACACAGTCTTGAATGCACAAACTGATGTCCTACACCGTTAACCACAGTACCACAAGCACTGATCCACTAACGGACTGTTCAGCATGCTAACCCAGAGGCTGTCCTCTAAGTCTTTCTATCTGACTCTCTAACTTCTCTCTCTCCTCTGCTTCTGCTCAGTGTCTCTCTGACACTAACGTCTTCTGCTGAGTGGCGTCTGCGTTACGCTCCTCCTCTCGTCAACATTCTGAAAGGAATGATTTCCCTTTCTCCCTTCCAAAACTACAGATGCTGATGACATTGGTATTAATAACGATGGACTTGACTCGGGATGTAGTTGCTTCACTGCTGATGAAACTTCTTTCAACTGCCCCGTTACCCCTCTTCGGGTTTAGGACAAACGGCTTTATTGTGGCCGTATTAGAAGCAAACACCAGGCCACGCGCCTATTTGGTGTGCTATAATGAGCTAAGAGCTCCTGATTTAAGGACCCGTTCCCGCTGAGGCATGAGCCCTCACTGCAGGAGAGCGTCTCCTTTCTTTCACTGGTGCAGACGAACTGGGCGCCGGTATTACCGCGTCACCAGTTCTCTTCACCTCTGGCGATGTCTCAAACCTTCTACTCCTGAGAAGGCAAATTACCGTGGTAAGTTGTAGGGCAGTTTACAACTCTCCCTATGTGCCGTGACAATGTTGTAAAAAGAAAAAAAATAACAACATCTTATACAACAAATCAACATATTCTCATCCATAACACATAAACACCCTAAATTAATACATCACCCGTCTTTCCCCTAAATTAATACCTCTCCCCTACACAAATCTACACACACGCGATAAACAAATACTCCTACCCAAGGGTCAACTAATTTACAGTCCCACTTATCTCTTCCCCCGCTTCAACGTAACTAGTGGTCTGTTTAGGTAAACCCCAGACACGGGCTGACCTAAATCTTTTGTGCCGTCTGGCCCTCCGGCGTCACAACATTTCATTCACCACAAGCTAAAATTCCCCGGTATAAGTTCCCCGGCCCTACTTCTTACGAACTGACCCGGGAAAGTATCAATTAACACAATATTAAACACACTGTTACTACACCATCTCAGTAATATTACTTACATCCCTTACACCCCGTGTCTACTAACTACATTTCCAAATATAGCACCACTAATAAAATACACAAAGTACGCTCGCGTATATACACAAAAAATTATCATAATCAAAATGCGGTTTTCACAGTCCTCATATTACATAATACAGAGCACCCGTTTATCTTAGCGCTTATCCTCACACAGTTAATATCTCAAAGCCGCTACACAAATCATAGATAAAGCTACTATTATTCATAATAAAATTATAGGCACCACTTCTAGTTTTATTATTTCTATAAGATAGCAATTAATGGCACTTCACGCTAATAAAAATTAAATTAACTTCCAGAAGAAAACTTACTATAACGTGCTAAGATCTATTATAAAACGAACTATCTACGACACTAATAAGTTTATAACGAACTATCTACGACGCTAATAAGTTATAGACATACCCAATTTTCGAATTTCTCTCGCTGAGCAACCGATGACTCGCTGAGCAGACGATAAGGCGTTGGTTCACGGCAGCAAAATTTTGAGACCATAGAGACCGCTAAAAGATTTTGATGCTACATATATAGTAAAATATTATGATGAAATATCAGACGCGATGAGTCATCGCGTGGCGTCTCTTTGGGCCGACCTTAGACCAATTATATTACTGTCCATAAATTAAATCTGACCTCGGCCAATGATATCGTAAACAACCCGATGACTCATGTTTAGTTTACCCACGCGCAACTTATTAGATAACACTACTGACCATTTTAGTTACCAGAATAAATTTGATTGGTTATAGCGTTGAACCTGGGTCGTGCTCTTACCCCCATCCCTACAATTAACAGGGTAGGAGGTGCGGGTTTTTCGGATTTTCTCCCAACGTCTGAAAAATTTAACCCAGCCTAATAATTATGAACTCACGCCTAATGAAATAAATGAACGCAATTATTTTACAGAGAAAAGAAGACTGGGGCGAATTGAAAATAAAACCCCAGTAACTCCTCATAAATAAACGCAAATAATTACATGGAGAAGAAAGCTGGGGCCCGTTGAAAATAAAAATACAGTACTCCATCACACTCCGCCATTATTAATCTACCTCTTATTCTACGTGCTAAATAAATTCTACCATTCATTGCTTACACTTTCTCTCTTCATAAACCCACCGATTACAAAAAATATTTATATAATGTGTGATTCCTGTATATCTTTTATTCGTCACGCGTGAGAAACGCGCGTCAAGAAACGTTCGTGTGTAAGCGGCCTAATGCAGTCACTTTCAAATAGTCTTCACCACAGTCCTTTTAATATAGTCTTAACTGCAGGCCTTTTTAAAATATCTTTTCCCCGTATTCATTTTAATATAATCTTATCTGCAGTCATTTACGTACGGTCTTAATATCAATCATTTTAATATAATCTTTACTGCAGTCATCTTGAAATAGCCTCAAAGCTGTCATTTTAACTCGTAAAGAACGAGAGATCAGTACTGGGGGGCCAATTTTTGCAGGTACTCGTGAAATGAGGCCAGTTTTCATGGCCTTTTATTTGAGCTAAGTTTAAAAAAAAATCCTATTTGAATATTTTATTAAAAACCTTATTCGATTTCCTTTACAGATGTGTGTAAAAATAAAATACCGTAAAAACAAAGGCTAGGAAAAAAAAAAACGAAAGAAACTTTAACACTATATATAAACTCAAAAGTGATAGAAACTTCCTTGGGTCATTCATTACTTACTTAGTCGTTCCCCTTCTACCGTGAGGTGTAGAGATTTGGAAGAGAGAGCGCCATACTATCCTATCCGCTGTCTTTCTCCTTGCCTGGTTTCATTGTAGTCCTCGGTCCTTCAAAGATTGTCTAATGTTGTCCTCCCAGCGGACTCTGGGTCGTCCTGGAGGTCGGGATCTCTGGCTCTTACTTCACGATGTGCTGTCACAGCAAGGCGATGGTGCCGGTTGGTTGGACCTAGATTCGATTCCTGGTAATCCTATCACTTATATTTTCTTTTCTGTTGTCTAGTGCCATCCTTTATGTCTAACGGAAGCCAGTTAATTACCTTTATTTATTTATTTACTAATTTATTGGCCTTATTTCCCATGCTCGTCATGGTAGCCGATCTTCTCCCATTCTGCACACATGGTCAAACCATCTTAGTTGGAACTGTTCTACTTGGATCTGCAGCGGTTGGGTTTTTAGGCCTTGACGTCGTATCGTCTGGTTGCGGACCATGTCTCTTCTTGTTACTTCATCCACCTTCCTCAGATATCTCATTTCTGAGGTTTGGATCTGGCTTTTGTGGGTCGTAGTCATTGCCCATGACTCGCATCCATACGTCAAGACTGGGACATAAGTGGAGCGGTATACAGCCATCTTCGTCTTCTTACCAACTTCGTTTTTGCTGAGGAATCATCGATTTATGGCCTGAAAAAGTCTCCAGTTGCTGCACTTCGGGTAGCCAACTCTTCTTTGATGCCTCCCTTTCGTTTCTATGGCAGCCTTGCGTCCTGCACGGGAAAACTATCCCGTCCTTTAGGAGTTAATATAATCTTAACTGCAATCATCTTATATAGTCGTAAGCGCATTCATTATTAATACAGTCTTAGCTTTAGTCGTTTGAATACAGTCTTACTGCAGGGATTTTAATGTAACTGTGACAGCGCCATCTTGAGGTCTGTTGTTCTAGGCGCTGGCCCCATCTGGGCAGTCATATTGTCTATGTGGTTTAGTGCCTTTTGATCACGTTATCTTCAAGCCGATTTATTACAAGGCTATAATAAGCCTACGAATTAGTTGTGTTCTTGCTCTAGTTGTGTAAATCTGTGTTTTCATGCATTCTGGAGCAATAATCGCGTGTGTTATCTGTGTGGCGCAGATTAATCCGCGTAGCGCGCAGTAAATTGAGTGGTTAGGCCAGGGCTTATAAAAAGGAGTAGCAAGCGGCGAAACCGGTCTATGTTTGAGAGAGCCGCCCAGTGAGAACAGACTAAGAAGACACACAAGAGCCAAGCTGTAAATGCCTTGAGCACGTGAGTTAATTTAAATTAGCATTAGTTTTCTAGGATTCTGAAATTATATCGATGTGGCTATTTTAATGTTTAATGGGACAGATAGGTAGATAGATGTGAGAGTTTAAGAGCGATTATTTCATTCTTCAGAAAGGCTATTCCACTGGAAATTTAGATAAGATTAACGATCGCAAGATAGTAGCCTCGTGGTGATAAAAGGTGGCGATAGCGAGTCTGATTAAACACGCTCCGCGTGGTAAACCTATAATATGTTATGCCGAGCGACACGCGGTGTATTTAGTCCCAGTTTGGCTTAAGTCGAGAATAATTATATTGTATTCTTTATGTAAGAGTAATTTAGTGTATTTCACGTTTATTGATAATTCTACTGTATATTTAATGGGTTACTGTGAGGTGAGAATATGTATTTAGATTTCTGGAGAGCGCGAGGCCACTCCTTTGTTGAGACAGGTGTTTCTCTGTTTGCTCCTGGTGGAGCATGGAAACACCAATGCGGCTGGTGTCCACCACAAGCCAACAGAAGCATTTTTATGCTATTACAGTGGTTGTTCCTGTAATAATGTGTTTCATGCGATGAGATTCCCAGCCGCACGAGTTGTCACATACGACATGCTTCAGAATGCAGTAACGAATATTGAGATAGACCAGTTGTGAGGTGGTGGTTAATTCTCATTATTGAGATTATTTGTTGTACATGTATTGAAGAATATTATTTTATGTCCAGTTGATTATTATTGTTGTGTGAACAATGGTTTGTGAGAGCACGTGGGCGTACCAGATGTATATTTCTCTTCTCCGCTCCTGAGGGAGCATGGGGCCACCGGTGTGGTTTACCTCAGCATGGAGCATTCAGATGCTTTTGCAGTAGTGGTTTCGGTAGCAACCTATGTTACCCGGTGCGATTGCCAGCCTCATGCACAACACCATACTAGTCGCATTGGGCGACACGCATGAGTGTGTGAGATAGTTGATGATGTCAGGTGGGCGCATGTTTTCTGTATGGTAAGTGTTATTATCCATGCTATTGATGTTCACTTAGACGTTGTTTTATTTATTATTTTTCAGACAGTCTATGAACACTGACTGGGTGTTTGTTGGATTGTTTGTTTGGTGTTCGGTTCTGTTCGGTAGAATTAAATGTTGATCTGCTTAAGGCTTTGGGTTGCTTGAATTGTTAAGTCTGCTGCTGAGAGGGTTGCAAGCAACCAATAATTGCAACCCCTGTCAAACGATCCTTTATAAATTTTCTTAGTGCACGGGTCTTGGGTGTGAGGTACCCCTAGCGCCCCTGTCACATAACTTTACAGCAATCATTTTAATATAGTTTTTACTGCAGTCATTTAAATACTCTAGCCATTGGGAATATAATCTTGATTGTATTCATTTTAATATGGCCTTACTGTGCACATTTTAATTTATGATGCTACTTTTTCAGTTTCTGATTACCAGCACACAAACAAGATACGAGTTTACACAAGAAATATTTATTTATCTTGGTAAACTGTTTGAAATATTCATACAAAGCATACAGAGATTCAGTGGCAGTATTACTATTTACATTCACAGTAACTTCATACATTTACTTGGATAGAATGTAAATTGACCAGAAAGAGCTGAGGATCGCATACTTCAGAGATACCATCACAAATGAAAATGAATGCAAATGATTTGTGTGGGGGGGAAAAAGTCATTAAGCGTTGCGTCCGGAACCCAAAACTCCTTTTCTGTTTCTCTTGCATCTCTACATCATGGCACTGCGACGCTAGGGTGCCTGTGGATTTACTACCCATACCGGGTAGAAGCCAGAAGTGTACTGTCCCAGCACTGGGGGAGATAAAGGGGGTTTTTCTGCGTCTTCCTGAGATACATAGCCAAGGTGGGGTTCACAGTGCTCATTCCCCGCCACCAAATAGCATGCAGGTTATGCCGAGCTCTCCTAGGCCCTTCGTATGTGACCAAAATTTAACGGCAAAACGATCGCCACCCATGTCTTTTAAAGCCTTGTCTTCATTTGCACATTCTATATTTGATTTGTTCGCTTAAACGAAGGAAGAAAACGTAATAATACCGGTATTTTCCTCCTATGTCAGTAATTTAAATTTTCTGTTTAATCTGATATAGAGCGATCCTAAGGATTTTTCTAGGTGGGCCTCAGGATTTTTCAAGGTAGTGCGAGGTCACGTGTTGCCCCCCGAAGCCCCCCTCCACCGTCCCCTGTGCAATACAGTTTATTTACTTTTACGAGAGTCGATTTCATGCTACCGAGTTGGACCACACTGCAATTTCCTCAAGTAATTTTCAGTGAGAACACGGAGACGAGAACTGAAGACGAGAACACGGAGACGAGAATTGGAGAAAGACATGAAGGGGGAAAGAAGACATGAAAAGACCTTGAGCTGATGGCACGTGACAGGAAGACTTGGCATGTGTTTGTTGAAGGCCTATGCTCCTTGGGGAGCTGAAGGGCGATGAATGAAGATAAATATTCTGTGTAGCCCTTTACAAAAACCTGATATACTTACGTTTATTACATATGTAATTTATATTAAATTACATTTGGGCGCTCAATGCACTGTTTATAAAAAAGGAATAATTGTAGCAGTACGGTTTGTGCATGTCTTTTTGTGCTCTCTCGCACCTTCAGCCCTCCAGCAGTATCATTTTCTTTTCCTTCATTTTTCTCCCCTGTCGCTTATTATTTGGCAATTATATAAATATATAAATATAAATATAAATATAAATATAAATATAAATATATATATATATATATATATATATATATATATATATATATATATATATATATATATATATATATATATATATATATATATATATATATATATATATATATATATATATATATATATATATATATATATATATATATTCTGCCCCTCCCCCAAGTCGGCGCCTGGTGCGACCTCACTGCACAAAAGCCTGACCTGATCTGACCTAACTCCGCTGATCCGTGATTTTAAAGAAGTTACTTGGAAAACAGCCGAGTGTGGTAAATTAGGCCCACATTGATTATTTCAGCTAGGCGAAAGTAATCAATGTAGCATACGAATATAAAAATTGAACTAAATTGTACCGTGTTAAGTCTGAAACCAATTGAAGTGTTTACATTTACGTAACATATTATCCCAGTAATAATATATTATATAAATAATAAACCTACTGGAACGTATTTTTAATCACTTTTATTTAAGATAAAAATCTTAAATGATATTTGTAGCTTTTCAAATCTTTGACGTTCAAAATATTTTTGTTCCACTCATCGTACAGAGGTGAAACTTTTCATACAGCTATCCAAGATCCTCTGCAAGTTTAGTTTAGAACCCGAGATGGACTGTTATCCTTGGCGCACAACGAGGAAGTATGGCATAAGTCTTGCATGAAATTTCGTTGAAACCAGCACGGGTAGACTTATGAATCTGCACCGTTTTCGCTTTCTCGCTAGCTGGCGCGCATAGTGATAACCGTGAAGTTACCCCCATCTATGTCACCAAGGACTTAACTTCCTCTCATGCCTGTAGGTTGAACCCACTGCGCTACAATGTGGATCCCTAAAGATGTGGTGTGCAGAACTCACCGATGAGTGGTATATGCTCTGGCACTCATCAATCCACTCCCAAATCATGGGTCAAATGATAACTGAGTCATCAGTGAATGACCCCAAGTCTACGGTGGACCAATGTGCCGAGAGACTGAATGGCTGCGTGGTAAGTAGTCGCGAACATTGGCTGTCTGAAGGGCGAGCGGAGCGGCGCCAAGCAGGTGGAATCCGTAAGGACATCTCTTGCCTCTTCCCTGGTATGGTGGCTCTACCAGGGTGACCGAATATTTCCACCATTTATTGCAAATACAACATGAGAATTTTAACTATCCAGAATCACCGCGGGAGCTACGGAGATCGTGCTCTGTCGTCGATACCTGCAGCAAAGGAAATGAGGAAACAAATGCAGAAGGAGAGGTGGAATAGAAAAGGGGAGAGATAGAAAAAGAAGGACAGGACAGAGAAGGCTCAGAAAGAAAGCAGATCGCATCTTGATAAAATATGTGCGTATACCTTGTATGATACTGCAATTGTCGAAGTGCCAATCAACGTGCAGCCATTATACAAACAATCACTCGTACAATTTCGATATCCCCATGATCCAGGAGACAAATTTAAAATATATGTAAAACATGAGCTCCCTCATACGTGGCTGGATAGAAGTTCCAAAACTAGTGATGAAGCGGAATTGCAGGGGACTGCTGTGAATGTAGGCAGTCAGGAGTGGCGAGTCTACAATTTATATGCTCATGTCGACCACATAACAGCAGAGAGTAATTAGAATTTTCTGGCCGAATTGTCTGAAGATTCTAACATAAGGTGTGTAATTGCTGGCGATTTCAATTCTAGATCCAAGGAGTGAGGGAACATCACGGAGAATAGGAAGGGTGTAGCTTTGAGCCTGGTATTACTTAACATGAACCTTACCATCTTGAATGATGGACACCCAAATAGACTGGCAACTAAACCTGGGGATACAAATGGTGTCATAGATCTGGCACTCATCTCTAGTGTTGCCACCACCATGGCACATTGGGATGTATTAGGTGCACAGGAAAGTGATCACCTACCTTGCGTCATACTCATTGCAAAGGGTAGGACCACGAGACACAGGCAACCTAAACAGACCTTCAAGTATCCTACAGGCCCACTAGACTGCAGCAACCCTTTACACATTGCGTCAAAAAGCCAAACAAAAGACAGCGAGAACACCTTTCACTCAACCTCCCTGGTGGAATAAGACAGTGGAGGAAGCATGGATAGAAAATGAAAGAGCAACAAAGGAATGGCATAAAGCACGAAACAGAAGAATGATGAATGAGGGAGAGGTTGAAGAGATGAAGGAGAAAAAGCAAAGAGCCGTTAATAGATTCAAGAGCTTGTCAAGGGAGGCCAAGGATAAATTGTGGGAGGACTTTGTGACACAGATGGGAACGGAAAAAACCCTACAGAAATTCTGGTCCTTACATCAAAGAATGAACAGGAAAAATGAAAGCCAACACATCCCTAATATCAAAAGCTCTACAGGACTAAGCCTGAAGACGGATGAAGAGAAGGGAAGAGCATTATTTAATCGATATGTGGAGCAAACGGATAAAGGTGACAAAAGTACCCGCCTGAAAATAAAGGACAGTGTTCTGGAAAATGCCCTAAGGGGCCAGATATTCTTCGATCTCATTTCTGAAGAGGACGTGGTGTACACATTGAAAACCAGCAGACACACTGTTCCGGGTCCTGATGGTGTACACTACTATCACATTAAACAGCTCAATGACACAGCCATTATAAATATGGTGATCGATTTCAATACCAGCATACAGAATGCTGAGGTGCCTGAAGACTGGCTACACAGTTACCTTCGGCCACTTCCTAAACCTGGCAAAGACCCCACACTGCTCAGTAGCTATCGAATTATCACACTACGGAGCGTCTTTGATAAATTACTTGAAAAGATAGTTGCAAGAGTAATGAGCCACCTCGAAAATGCACACATCCTTCCTGAAACCCTGGGTAGCTAAACGCCAATGAAAACAACATGGGGTAATGCTGGAGAGTTTGCGTACGATGTGTACGAGGGATTCCAGGGTAAAAGAGAAACGGTGGCTGTCGCAATTGACCTAAAGGATGCTTATAACAGTGTGGACTTTGCAACCCTAATAGACTGTATAATGGCATGTGGTGTAAACCCTTGGATAACCTTAATGAAGAGATCAGTTGCATTTCGCTTGGGAACTTGGACACCAGAACCAATGCACATTTTCCCAGGACTACCCCAGGGTTCGCCACTATCACCAGTGATGTTTAACATCCACACAGCAAAAGTAGCGATCTTTCAACCAAGAGGACTAGGACGAACATTAAATTTCGCATTTGGTATACTCATGTACATAACTGGCTCAGACAGACAGGAAATGGTCCAAGGCATACAAGAGACACTACAGGCAGTTTCTAAATGGTGTGAGGAAAGCGGATCAAAGGTCAATCCCAACAAGGCATGTGTGATATGGTGCTCTTTGAACAACTCCATAGTGAGAGCAGACCTTCCAGACATCGCTTTAAATGGGCAGAACATTGAAAGGCAAGACAGGCTGAAGTATCTGGAAGTAACGTTTGATCGTGGGCTATCGTTCAAGTATCATGTCGAATTGATCATCCAGAAGTGCAAACGAGGACTGGCAGCCTTAAAAACAATGGCTGCTGCGCGCTTGAAACAGAGACTGTTGTTTCTCCTGTATCATCAGCTCGTGATTTCAGTAATCGAGTACGAGCTAGGAATGCTCATGCTCTCAATGTCACAATGTGAACGACTGGAACGCATTCAAAATTAAGGGATGCGACTAGTTTTGGGTGGTACGCGTAATACCCCCATGGTGACAATGAGATACATGCTCGGACTGATGTCGATTAGATTCAGATATATGATGGCCCAGACAAAAGCCTATATGCGGGTAACCACCGACAAAAGACACCCCTTACACGAGAAGGTTGCTGACATCAGAGGAGCAATAATCAAGAGGGAGATGTCATGGATGGCACAGGCAGAGGCTACGATTGGTCATGTGACCAGGGTTAAAAATGTATCAAAAGAGGAAGAGTGGAGTAAGTCAGTGGAGAACTGGAAAAACTACCAGCAGGTCATCATTAGCCTTGACAGAGAGTGCAGATCTTGGGGCAATGGAAAAGCAGAGCTGGAGATTAATCAGCTGATAAGTGATTATGCTGGGAATGATGACGCCATTGTGTACGCTGATGGGTCTGTAGTGCGTGGTGAGAAATCAGGATGGGGCTTCTCTGCGAGCATAAAGGGCAGGGTCGTCGTTGAAGAGAGTGGAGCCTACATGATAACAACCTCCAGCATGAGAATGGAGGTAGAGGCGGTTACTGCAGCACTGAGGTGGCTGTCTGAAACTTCATCAATCAGGGCAGTTATATTGTCAGACTCTCAAGCCACGCTTCGGAAAGTTCAGAACAGATGGCTGCGGCAGGAATGGAAAACATCAATAGAATTCTCAAGTCTTCAAGAACTGGTGTGAATCTACTGTCCTGGTCATGCAGGAGTATGTTGCAATGAGAGAGCTGACAGACTGGCCTCGAGAGCACCCGTAGTGGGGACACTGAACATGGATAAGGGAGAAATACTAAGGGCAATTAATGTTCGTCTGCTGGATAATTCCACTACAATGGATGAAACAAGGCAGAGACTGTTGGAGTTTGGCATCAAACGTGGGACTAGCAGAAATGGACATGTGAGAGGATACATCCGTCGTATGTACAACCAGCGTGATACAGGTACAATTAGCATTCATACCCTTCGACATTTGCTGAGGGAGACTAAGCACCTATGGGTTTTCCCGGAGTGCAGCGAGGTCAGTTCTGATTAACAATAACAAAGCAGCTATCTTTCGTTGTACATATAAATCTAGTAGATTTAGTCCGGCACTGACCCAGTCGATTTTAAAACATAATAAATAAACAATGTAAAAAGGGGGGAATAATTCATATAGTTCAAAAATGTATTTCTTAATTGTTATTATTACTTTTTTTAAAATACAAGATAACACGAATTACTGGATAATAGTTACTTCTTCATCACCATTCACATCCACAATAAGCTTGAGTCTTTAACAAACGTAAGTCTTCCTGTCCAGTGCCATCAGCTCAGGCTCTTTCTATGTCTTCATGCCCTTCATGTGTCTCCAGTTCTCTTCTCCATGAGTTCCTTGGTCTCCATTGTCGTACCGATAGGTTTGGAAGTTATTTATGGTCCCGTCTGAGTAGAGTGGATGGTGATAAGTACGTGAGAAGAAGGTGTGAGAAATAGTTTTCACGGGTGAATAGTTTAAGAAGAAGATATGTCACTGGAATGAGTAAGTTTCTCTAGTCCAGCCTATCTATAGGACTATAATTTTGTACCAGGCAATCTTTCCCTCCTCATACATGAAATATAAGTTTTACTACACACACACAACTATGTGACAACAAGACACACAAAAGTGAAAAACTATGGTTAATTGGGTATGGGTCTTACCAACACACAAAGTTAAGTTTCTTTTGTTGTTTATTATTATTAAACTTGACAACACCAAATATATAAAGAAAGATCAAATAAAATCAGATTTACATAAAAAGAAAAATAACAGAATAAATGTGCCCTTCCCTTTATTGAGAAAAAGAACCCAAAAAGTTAATAACCCAAAGGTAAAATGTTAGCACAAGTATGTTACAGAATAGACAGTAAAGAAAAATAAAAGTTCTTACTAAATGCTACTCAGTAAAGTAAAACAATTTTAAACAAAATTCAAGTTGGCACAATTCCTGTAACAAAGAAAAATATTCACTCTATCTGTCATACGTGGCCACTCAGTCATGCTTACCTACTCTGGGTGATATTCCTTGGAATTACAATGGTTCCTGAATATACAAAATGTCAGGTGTATTTCCCAAACAGGCCCCAGTCCATCTCCTAACAAATAAGATTAATGATGTGGACGCCTAATTTGGTGGTTTATTCCTGGATGAACAAAATGTCACTTCGAATAGTTAGTGTAGAAACCGAGATCTTGGGGTTCACAGCAAACAGATGAAAGTACAGTATTGGGAAACATCTGGTTGCTAAAAACTGGCACAATTGATAAATGATGGTAATCCTATCGGCTGGCTCTGTGGTGAGTGCCGATTCTGAAACAGCGTAAATTCTGGATGATACACTTGAATACGACTGTCAGTCGTCAGATAATGTTATTTTTCTGCACAACCCCAGTGGGCTGATAAAATTGAAAAAATATAATGCTGGGTTTTATAAGTCCAGTTAAATTTACAAGTTAAAATGTTTCTCGTATATCTTTGGCCAATCCTGTTCACAAATGAACTTGGGGACGCACAAGCCGAAAAAAAGACAACATTAACTATTCAGTAACTGATGAAAAAACCGCTGGACGCTCTTGTGATAAGGTCTGCTAGGAATAAAGAAACATTATGGAAAAATGCTACTATCCTATATAGCTACATATATGCACACGGACGGGGACAAGACGATCTCTTATCCACTCCGTCAGTCCTGATTAAATTTAAAAGGCACACGGTGACTTTCTTTACACCTATTCGGTCAGCTTTTCGATAGCGCGGCGATTTCAGGTCGAATGAAGGTATGCAACATCCCTCGCCCCTTACGCGCGCGTTAACGATCAGCGTAAAATGTCAATTATTATTTAATTGTCCATCCGCGCGCTTACATAAATATCGCCTGTCGATAATAGCTATTAAATTGTCGGCGTCTGTTGGTCATCGTATGGTATTAAATAATAGTCACTTACTATAAATACACAAAATGAAATATAACGTGAATTCTATTCTGCCACTATCAGTCGCGCCTAGCATATATCCAGTCAGCTAACCGTCTATTCTTGTGTGAGAAAGCGGGTGGTAAAATTAACATTATAACTGAAACATCTGGTATAAAATAGCTACGCGTTATTTTATTTCACTAGTTTTAACACTAGAAAATCACAGTGAATTATAATCGTACGCTAACACTAATTTCTATTACCAGAAAATCAGAATGACAATCCCCACGAATGCTATCAACACATCTTCCACAATGGTTCTAGGCTACGTGCTTAGGCTATCTGAAAATTCTGAGTGACAACTGATAGCAGGTTTAAGAAAGCACAGTTTATATATCATCATGGTTCTCTGATCTATAGATGATGCTAATTTCCCTAGATAAAAGTTTTACGGTCGCTCTGTCTCAGGCGTTAGACCGCCATCAAAGACTTAAATCCGTGTAACGGGTTCTCGTAGATTTTGCCGGCTTCTGAAGATCAAAGGAACTCGGGGTTTCCCTCTGTGTATGAACATCAAATGGCACTCGGGGAAAGATTTTTGCCCGTATGTCTACTTCAAAAGGTCCGGTGTTATTCACGTGCGGTCTGTCAGGTATCCGCTGATTGACAGATCAGCTCGCGTGAGAAACTTGAGAAACAAACCTCGTTCGCTACTTGTTATGACTGGCAGCTCACGAACGTTTATAAACGCTTCGTTTGTTTATGTCCAAAGAAAAGAGGCGTGGATGAAAAATAAGCTTGAGTGAGTATGACAGGCAGAACAATGCGTGGTTTTGCTAGCAAATGATAGGACGCTAACGGGATTACAAAGGCTGTCAGATTACTGTAGGCTATATTTCCATTACACGTCACATCCATCTACCTCTCTTGCCCGTGGGATTCCGGAACAAGGACTGTCTGGTGACGCTATCAGCAGGTTTCCTCAAAGTGTCCTATCCAATTCCGGCGTCTTCTTCTCATCTATTGTTCCAAGGACACTTGTCTGATCCTTGTCATCAGTTCCACATTAGTGATCTTGTCATCAGTTCCACATTAGTGATCTTGTCATCAGTTCCACATTAGTGATCTTGTCATCAGTTCCACATTAGTGATCTTGTCATCAGTTCCACATTAGTGATCTTGTCATACCACTTCAATCCTTCTGTTCTACGCAAGCACAAATTTACGAAAGTATGTAGTTTTGTGAATGATAACTGGACATTCACTTTTACTATATACAAGAGAATGTAAGGACCATTTATTATCTGTTTTTGTTTTAATTTTTTTAAAGAGGTGCATTTGTTAACCGTAATAATAGTGGATCCCTTAAATTGGTTTTATTTTTCCCTCTTTGCTTGTTCGAGCATAAACTGAGTAAACTTCTTCTTCTTCTTCTTCTTCGTTCGCCCTGAAAAGGACGGTGGTTGCGTTGTGTCTGTTTACAACGTAGCTGTGATATCTGCACCTTTCGGTCGACACATCCGACTTCTGCACGGCATTTTTTAGGACCGGGTTTGCCTTCCCATTTCGATCCACACTCGCTCAGCCAGCCTGCACAGCTGCAGACTGTTTCCAGGACCACCACGTGGAGGTGGAGTGCGGTCTTGACCAGCTCTGGTTCGCTGGTCCTGACGCAGGCAGTCAAGCTATGAGTCGCTGACTGCGGTCTCTATTGCTGCGTCTTGAGGTCCCAACTGAGTAAACTAAATGAAATGAAAACAGAGGCGCAGTGAATGGGTGCGAGGGGCCTGTCCGCCCGGGTGAAAACCAGGAACGGGATGCTATCGGACACTATTATAATAGTACTTGCTGTTAAGAGTATTCTTGCTGATAGTACTTACCGTTAAAAGTATTCTTGCTGATAGTACTTACTGGTAAAAGTATTCTTTCTGATAGTCCTAACTGTTAAAAGTATTCTTGCTCTTAGTACTTACTGTTAACAGTATTCGTGCTGATAGTACTTACAGTTAAGAGTATTCTTGCCTATAGTACTTACTATTAAGAGTATTTTTGCCTACAGTACTTACTGTTAAGAGTATTCTTGCCTATAGTACTTACTGTTAACAGTATTCTTGCCTATAGTACTTACTGTTAAGAGTATTCTTGCCTATAGTACTTACTGTTAAGAGTACTCTTGTCTATAGTACTTACTGTTAACAGTATTCTTGCCTATAGTACTTACTGTTAACAGTATTCTTGCCTATAGTACTTACTGTTAAGAGTTGAAATAAAAGGGAGGGGTGTCAAAGGTAGGATCCGCCACATGTGCCAACACTTAAACTACGCTGCTGACTGAGAATGATTGTCGTGATTTAGATGACGAAGATGATAATGGCGTTGTTTGTGGTGAAAATGAGAATAAAAGTTTTGATTAAGATGATACAAATAACGTTGCTACTGCTGGTGCTGATAATGAGAATATTGGTCATGACTAAGATGGTGATATTGTTCATGGTGACAATGAGAACGATAGCTATGATGAAGATGATAAAAATGATGATGGTATTGTCGGAGGTGATGATAAGAATGATATCTATGTTTAAGATGATAAAAATGATGATATTATTAACGGTAATAATGAGAACGATGATCATAATAAAGATGATAAAAATGATGATATTATTAATGGTAATAATGAAAAAGATTATCATAATGAAAGATGATAAAAATGATGATATTGTTAATGGTGATAATGAAAACGATAACTATGATTAAGATGATGAAAGTTATAATATTTTTGATGATGAAAACGATGACTGTACTTAAATGATGAAAATGATTATGATAATGCTGGTGATGATAAGGAGATCGATGAATAAGATTACGGTGATGAAATTGATTACCGTAGCGATACTGAGGATAATAGGAATGGTGATCACGATGACGAATATAATGATGATACTGATGATAATGATGTAAGAGGTTAAGATAATGCTGATGAAACACCAGTTTAACTCTTATTTAGGCATTGGCCCACCACTGCATTTAGCTCATGTACAAAGAGTCTGTTCCAGAGCATTTCATGAGCTCATACAGTAGTGCCTCATGTTGCATTTGGACTTACACGTAGAGTTTACCAGCCCAATCTACGCACTCACCTTAGCTACCCCTTACAACATACCACTTGCAAGCAGTGCACTGGCTTGCTAGCTCGGTGGTCCATGGTTCGATCCCTAGTTGAGGTGGGATTTTTTAGACCACAAACGTCTCCGGGGTCGACCCAGCCTCATGAATTGGGTACCAGAGCAACTGTGGGAATGTTAAAGGCTGCCGGCGTGATGCTGACCACATCACCCCTAGTGTGCCATTGGTCAAGAAAATTTGGGCAGCACCATATTACCAATATGCCTCAATGGGCGCGTAACATGATCCTTTAACTCTTTTACATTTACTTGCAAGCATGGTTCCCTGGGATTTTGATGCTGTTGACGATGTGATCAAAATAAATGCTAACAAATACCATATTATCTAAATACATGTAGACAAATGCCATGTCATCTAAATACATGTAGACAAATGCCATGTCATCTAAATAAATATAGACAAATACCATGTCAACTAAACACATGTAGACAAATACCATGTCATCTAAATACATGTAGACAAATACCATGTCATCTAAATACATGTAGACAAATGCCATGTCATCTAAATACATGTAGACAAATGCCACGTCAACTAAATACATGTAGACAAATACCATGTCATCTAAATAAATATAGACAAATACCATGTCATCTAAATAAATATAGACAAATACCATGTCTTCTAAATAAATATAGACAAATACCATGTCATCTAAATACATGTAGACAAATGCCATGTCATCTAAATAAATATAGACAAATGCCATGTCATCTAAATAAATATAGACAAATACCATGTCAACTAAATACATGTAGACAAATACCATGTCATCTAAATAAATATAGAAAAATACCATGTCATCTAAATAAATATAGACAAATACCATGTCATCTAAATAAATATAGACAAATACCATGTCAACTAAATAAATATGACTAAACAGCTTAATGATCTGGATTTTGCAGATGACTTGGCTCTTCTGTCCCATAACCATAATCAGATGCAAGAGCAAATGAAAATTCTCAATGAGTGGTCATAACAAGTGGGCCTGAAAATACACAGGGAAAAGACAAAGATTATGAGAATAAATGCAAGAAATGATAACAAGGTTGAACTTGAAGAAACACTAAAAGATATAGAATCGTAGACATATCTTGGAAGTAATATAGACAAAGTTGGAGGGACAGACATTGATATCAACATAAGAATACAAAAAGCAAGAGGAGCTTTCATTGCATTGGGAAACATATGGAGAACAAGAGAAATCAAGTCCAACACGAAAATAAGAATCTTCAACTCAAATGTGAAGTCAGTCCTATTGTATGGCTCTGAGACATGGAGAACAACAAAAACAACAACCAAAAAGCTACAGACTTTTATAAACGGGTGCTTGCGTAGAATAGAAGGACTGAAATGGTATGACAAAGTCACAAATGTGGAACTGATGACAAGAATCAGACAAGTGCCAGTGGAACAAGAGTTGAGAAGAAGACGCTGGCGATGGATAGGACACACATTGAGGAAACCTGTTGATAGCATTACAAGGCAGTCCTTGTTCTGAAATCCACAGGGAAAGAGAGGCAGAGGTAGACCAAAAAACACACGGAGAAAAGAACTGGAAACGGAGGTGAAAATAATGAGGAAAACATGGAAAGAACTTGAGCGGATGGCACAGGACAGGAAGACTTGGCATGTGTTTGTTGAAGGCCTTTGCTCCTCGGGGAGCTAAAGGGTATTGAATTGAATTGAATGTCATCTAAATAAATATAGACAAATACCAAGTAATCTAAATTCATGGAGACAAATACCTTGTCAACTAAACATGTAGACAAATACCATGTCAACTAAATTGTAGACAAATACTATGTCAACTATATAAATGTAGACAAAAGTAGTAGAGTAGGCGCAAAACGGGTCGCATTCAGGCGGCGGGGCGTGACTTTTATATAAGAAAATACTCCGATCGATTTCAGGCGGAGGAGCGTTAGGCGTTTGGAGCGCGATTTTTATATAGCGATATATATTAGCCGGGGTGACTTCATCTGACGATCAGCTTGCGCATATATTACAACAGGTAGACATATATTTAGACATATATTACAACAGGTAGACATATATTTAGACATATATTACAACAGTTAGACTATATACATAGACATATATACATAGGTAACAAAGAATTTAGTTAATATATTTTATTTTTCAAATAACAATATCATATATTGACATTGTACAATACATATATTTATATTGGTAAGAGTCGTGTACAGTATTTCTCAAATAACATATAGGAGTATATATTGGCAAATAGTAGTAACACATAGGAATATATATATATATATATATATATATATATATATATATATATATCTATATATATATATATATATATATATATATATATATAAATATACATATATAGATATATATATATATATATTTATATTGGAAGACGGGAGGTGTGTGTACAGTATTTATATGGTAACAAAGGGGTACATATTGGACGACATAAAAATGTAATATCACAGTGGCAAAGGGTCTTTAATAAATATATCATAGTTATGTTCTAGGTTGCAGGCCAGACCTTGAGAGAGGGGAGTCGTCGCGTCGTAAAAATAGGACAGAGAGGTGCGTGCACGTGTATGCGTTGTATTGTGTTTGGGTGTGTGTTGTATTGGGTGGTATGGTTTTTGGTTGAAGTACAGAGTGGAAGAGAGATAGTTTTTTTGGGTAGGGAGTTTATGTGTTGTATTGGGTTTGTGTTGTATTGTGCGTGGGCGTGTATATACCTGGGTATCTGTGCGTGTGTATATACCTATGTATCTGTGCGTGTGCATATACCTACCTAGGTATCTGCGTGGTATGGTTTTGGGGGTGGAAGAGAGAGAGTTTAGATGTTGAGGGGGGATGTGGTGACGTTGTCAGGATGCACCTGTCTCTTGATGTAGAAATAAGACAGGGAGTTGCGGTGTTGTTCGTATGTGTATATGGCGGAGTTGTGTGATCTGAACCCCACGTTTTTCCCGCCCTGTGCTTGTTGGGTGTTGAGGACTTCTAAGAATGTGTTTTTGTCTATTTTGTTGTGCTGTTTGTTGAGGCCTTTTGTGGTGGTCTTGTCGTAATTGCAAAAACAGTGATACGTTTTGCTGCAGAGGGAAACCATCCCACTGCCTTCGTATTCTAATTTAAAAAGGCCTGGTGTCCGTTTGTCGTATAATTTTTGCTCGCGACATTTCTGACAAACTACTCGCGTCTTACCCTCACTAGCTACGAAAACGGAACGATGGTCGGGACACACTTCGGCGGGGAACCAGTGGTCGTAAGTACTATAAAATTCCTGTCGCATAGCGGGCTTAACAACGGCCGCTAAGTTACTCGCGCTAAGGGCCAAGTAAAGATGTCTGTGTCTGTCTCGCACAACTGAAAATCTGACTTATCTAAAAATTTATCTAAACAGTCATAATAAAATTCTAACATGCGCAGTTTGGCGTACTTGTAAACAAAAAATCCTATCTGCGCGGGCAGGTCCCAACTAATTTTCTTTTTAGCCATTTCTACTTCGAATATGTCATCCGTCACTAAAGTCATTTTTCTAAAGCGGGGGCAGTTTATTAATTTAGAAGTACCCTCTCCCGTCGTGTACGAGACATCTACATGCTTCGCCTTATTGGTCAATGTTTTACCATAGGCGGCGTTACCTAGCAATTTCATGGTTTCGCTGGTTATCGCGTAGGCAGGATCTGTATCTCCCTGGCGGCGTGCGTCCGAAACAGTGTCCCCAAACTGTTTGAAACACGTCGCGGGCGTATATTCAATCACCTGGTAAATACAGGTGACATCTAATCCTTTGGCCTGGTACCAACGAAGCAAAGGCGTCGCCAACAGAATCTTTTTACCCACGTAACTGCCGATCAACGTCCTTCTGGGGGTAGTCAGGAGTTTATGTTTTTCGGCGTATTCCCGCATGAAAGGCCCAATATCATCTCTCGTAACGTCAACGTTTTTAAAAATGGGCGTCATTTCCAAGAAATGCTCTTTCAAGTGGTCAGGGACATGAATGTCACACTCGACTAAACCAAACAAGGTCTCGTCTATCACAGAGGCGAGAATCTGTTCTTCCGTTAGCGGGTACCGACATTTAGTATAAGAAGGTTTCAGGGTCGGGAAGATGGCGCTCAGAAAGCGACCGATTGATCGATCGGTTTTCTTCATGTTTTGCCACTCACACTCCCACATTTCGACCAAGGTGACGTCGCACTCGTTCTTCAAATAGGCACCAATTTCCCGTGTCTTTTCGTACAACTCAGTCAACGGTTTTTTATTGACTGGGTTAACGTCACGACCGGTAGTTAGTGGGCAGTTAGGATGGCCGTGGAAAAGGCAGCCATGAAACTGGTAGACGGTGCGAGAGTCTTTGTTCCAGCCATCTACCCTAATGTGTCTATGACCTAAAGACATCTCACGGCCGTTAAACTGGGTTTTTAAAACCACATTATTTTGGTGCGACACCCACGTCAACCAGTCGCAACACTGCACGGTGTACTTATTGATCTTGTGGTACCTGAAACCATCTTCCCTGTTTCGTCTAACGGGAAAGTCAGTGGGCATTTTCTGCATTAGCGCCCACAAATAAAGGGCGTTGGCATCAAAACCTTTAATGCATTGAACCCTTTTGCCCCCTCTAATGCACGTTTTGCCTTGCTTGTGAAACCTATGAAATATAATTGAAGGTCCCCCAACTATATTTTGTCGCAACGTGTTATGTAAATCCTGTTCCCGCTTGGAGCATAACGAAAAAGAGACATTTGACGGGAGGGTTTTGAAAAGATATTTTAACGTGACACCAAGCACCGAAATCGCATCTTTAAACATATCTACTCCTAGACCCGCATAAAACTAACCTGTTGTTCTAACGCATATAGGAAGGGAACCACGTCTTTGTTATTGTACCACGTCAGAAAATCGCACAACGTGGTCATACGGTTATCGACCCAAACTCTCTGAAATTCGGCATACTCGTCACTATAAATGTTAGAATTTTTTAGGGCGGAAAAAAAGCCGAGCGGGGTGGTAGCGCCGTTTCGTTTAATTTATCTAAATCGGTGACGTACTCGTAACAGAAAAAGTCTTTAGTTTCTGTTACTTTATAAGCGGCCAGATACTTGCTATAACTAAAACCGGGGGCTAGGTAGTTGATGATATTTAAAAACTTTAACTGCTGGGTGGCGATACACATAAAATTGTTTCTCCTGACTAAATATTTAAAATCTTGGTCTAGGAAATATTTGATGAGGTACGGTTTTATAACGTTGACGTCGTACTTTCCCGAATTGAATCCTAACACGGGCAGCTCGTGCAAATTCTCATCGAGTCTCTCAATGAGCCCCTCCAAATCACCGAGTTGAGTGTATACCTCATCGAAACGCTGACGCAAAATGCTGTAAGATGCCTCGGCAATTTGGGTCAGATGATCGAGCATCCTATTCACCAGGTCTTGTGGATCCCCCGTTGTGATAAAAGAAACGGGTTCCTCAAAGCCGGGGACATTAGAGGCCACCGAGTAAGACAAGGGCACATGTTTAGCTGTGTAGGCAGTTGCGCTACCACTGGGCCCTACAGAGGTCTCGAAATAACACTCGTAGTCAAAGGTGGCCGGGTAGGGAAAGACGAATTTTGTATCGACATCTACACCCTGCGTCGCGATCGATTCCCAAACGGTATCTGGTGAGGTATAAACCCCACCTTTAAATATTTCCATCCACTTATCGCCGGCACAGGTCTTCTCATGTTTCTCCATGTCCCTAAAAATCTTCCATAATTTCCCGCATTTCGGACACGAAAAGGAGTGGCTCGCCCTATCAATATCAACTATATACATGAAATGGGTTTTAATCATTAAAAGTTGCAACGTTTCTGGAAAACTATCGCTATCTCTAGGTTTGGGGGTCAGGGTCTGCGCGTCGTCAAACTCAAAAATATCAATATTTATTTTAAAGCAGGTTTCTAAGGCGGGAATGCCTGTTAAATTAACCCCGGGAAAATCTATGAGGGACTCTAGTCCATGACTTACTTGCCACTGATCTACGAGCCGGCGCATGCTTTTTCTAATATCCTTAACGCGCGCACCCCTAAAAACGGCTAAACACCTAAAGAAGCAAAAGTTATCACTGTAAGGTTTTGAATGTGAGTCGTATTGTAACGTATTGATGTGTTTATTATCGGTGATGTAATTTGGTATGTCTTGTATAAAACAGCCGATTGGGTGGTCTTGAATATGACAGAGATAGAAGGATGTTGCCGGGATCGCTTCGACATAATATTTGGTGTTGGGTCTGTTTACTTGTGCATATGTAAGAATGTCGCTGTCGTATAAGTGAGCTACAAAAGACTTGAAATCTGTAATGTTGTTGACTAGATGAGGATGTTCTAAAACACAAGCGTTGTTGTGTGAGGCGTAGTAGAAATGGAGCTCTTGGGTTTCTCTGTTTCTCAAAATTGAATGATGACTGTAATTAATTTTGTTCTTTTTGTCTGTTGTGTAAAGACGGGGGTCAAAATAGAGAGCCAGTCTATGTGAAGAGGATGAGGGGTGAATTGTGGCAGCTGAGGTGGCTCCTGATGATAGTGTCTGCTCATGAGCCAGGCTGAAGCCGGGTGTCGGTTGGTGCGCCGATGTTGAAGGTATTCTAGAAGAGACTGTGTCATATGAGGAAAATGTTTTGGTACCTGCTGCAGCAGATGATGATGATGGTGTCTGTTGGTTCGCCGATGTTAAAGGTATTCTCGAAGATACTGGTGTTGCTGTGGCACCTGATGCTAGTGTGTGTTCATTGTGGTGCGCTGATGTTATAGGTGCTGATGATGATGCTGGCATTCTCGAAGAGCCTGGTGTTGCTGTGGCACCTGGTGGTAATGTGTGTTGGTGCGTCAATGTTGAAGGTGCTGGTATTGTAAAGTTTTTGGCACCGGATGATGATGATGAGGCTGGTGTTGTTGTGGCACCGGATGCTGCTGGATTATGTGTTGAGGTTGGAATTTCCATAGGGGCACCTGATGTTGCTGGATTCTGCATAGGGATAACTTGGTGTCGTTGTCTTAGGTGGACCCGTACATTATCAACATGGGTAAAGTCTTTCCCACAGACCTCACAAGAAAACAGAGTCAGTGAGTGCGCTGTCTTGCTGTGGCGTAATAGGTCGTCACGTCTGGTGAAGGTCTGTCCGCATCGGGTACATATCAGTCTTTTTTGTCCCACTGCTGTGTCTGTGTGTTCCGTAGTTCAAACGGGCCCATGCTCGAGTTCTGTGTGTCGTTGAAGGTTATCAGGTCTAGTAAAATCCCGACCACACATAGGGCACTCGAGGTATTGGTGCTTCCCATGCACAGTCTCATAATGCCGAGTGAGATTGCGGTCCCTGGTAAAAGATCGTTCACACTCCGAGCATGCATATCTTTGAGTTGTAGACATCTGAGAAAGAGGAACAAAAGAAGTTAGACAAATTAAACAAATACATGTAACAATCAGGTAACCTAGACAAAACAGACAAACTGATAGATAGAGATAGATAGAGATAGATAGAGATAGATAGAGATAGAGAGAGATAGAGAGAGAGACAGAGAGAGAGAGAGAAGAAAGAAAGAGAGAGAGAGAGAAGAAATAAAAACCCAGACTTATAGACATATGGGCAGAAACACACACACACACACACACACACACACCCACACACACATACACACACACACTCACACACACACACTCACACACTCTCACACACTCACACACTCACACACTCACACACACACAAGTGTATATCTCTGTGTGAAATAATTTTTTTAACATATCAGAAATGTTCCACCTTTGTCTTTAGTCTGATTCACAAACGCTTGCGTTTATGAAGGAGTCTTTGTTCAGTATAGTTTGACAATTGTTGTGATATTAAAATAGCCCGACCCGCGATGTAGCGACGTGAAAGCAAAGACAAAGATATTGATTTAGACTCTCTTTTGTTATAAAAAAAGCCCCATTTCGGTTGACTAAAAAAATAATGTTGCAAAAACCCGAGTATGAGTAATAATGGTAAAAAGTCGCGTGACTGAGTGAGTAACGAAGAGAGTGGTTCTCACGTTGTTGCTTTTTAACACGTCGCAGGGAGTCTCGTGATGTTGAAAACAGGGGGTCTCACATTGGTGAATGAAATAACTGCGTGTGGGTGTAATTTATCATTGTTAGCTATGGATCCAAGATGGTCTTATCCGTTCACAGCGCTCATAGCCAGGCCAACTGGAAGCGGGAAATCTGTCATTGTACAGCGTTTCTTGCAACATATCCGAGATATGATGGTACCTGCGCCTGACGAAATTATATGGTGTTATGGAGAGTGGCAGTCCATGTATAATTCGATGAGTGTAGTCCACTTTATTGAAGGACTACCGGACATGGAGCAGTGGTCAGGTGATAAGAAACGCCTGCTCGTTATAGATGATCTGATGAATGAGACGGATGATAGAATAACGAGACTATTCACGAAAGGCAGTCATCATCGGGATATTAGTGTAATGTACATTGTGCAAAATCTATTTGGCAAGAACAAAGAACACAGAACCATTAGTTTGAATTCTCATTATACAGTGCTTTTCAAAAATCACGCGATGGTTCGCAGATTATTAATCTAGCCAAGCAGATGTATCCAGGTCGGACTGCCTATGTCCAAGAAAGTTTTAAAGATGCGACGTCGGCCCCACACGGTTATTTGCTAATCGACCTTCGTCAGGCAACACCCGACGCTTTAAGATTACGTAGTCACATATTTCCACACGAACAACAAGTCGTCTACGTCCCCAAATAACGAGATGGGGAAAAAGGTGAGACGACATGCTGAAATGCTGAAGTTTCTAGGCACTGCCAAACCCCCAGCCATCAAGGCTGTTATGAAAACAGCGTCACCCGATCTCGTAGGAGCACTCTGCGAGTGTTGTCACAACGTATTAAAAGGTAACGTTACACTGACACCCCCTCAGAAGAGGCGTATGCGTCGTTACAAAAACACACCGAGAGCGCTCACCAAGAAGACATTGTCGCTCAAAAGACGGAAACAATTTTTACAAACTGGCGGTTTTTTAAGTACGCTCCTTGGACCAATACTAACCGTGCTAAGAGGGGTCTTGGGCGTGTAGATGGCCAAGAAAATGATTTTGATGGACCCTCGTTTGTTAGAGACTAAACAACCTTATAGAAACCCCGATGCTCTGAGAGATAACTTGGGGGAATTGGACACTCAAATGCAACTAGTCTTGGAACGAGAAGACTTACCGGTGGGTGACAAAGCTAGATTATATCAGCGAACACTGCAGCATTATTTCGACTCGACTAGAACAGTTCAGTCACGTGCCTCTAGGCCTCGTGGACATTAAACAACCAACACAAGCTACCGACCAGCCAGGTTCACCCACTGTACTTAAAGACGAGGTCGTGGACAAAACTCCTCAGTCCCCCCCCCGAACAAGTCATACCCACTAATCGAAAAAAGGTGGTTGCCAGTAAATCGCGAGAAACATCGTCGTATTCGCTCAGAAGAAGGAAAAAGACTAAAACCCCAAAGTGGGAAGCATGGCCAAGGAAGTGAATAAGATTTTAAAACAACATTACTACGAACCGAAACGACCCGGGTCTTATGGCGGAGTCGGTGCCTTGCAACGTAGCACCAAACTTACTCGTAAAAAAATTGAAGCTTGGTTAGGTCATCAGGATACCTACACCTTACACAAACCGGTGCATAGAAAATTTAAAAGACGCGCGACCATCTCGGGTGGTATCGATCAACAGTTCCAGGCTGATTTAATAGACTTGTGGGGTTTAAAAAAATTCAACGATGGGTTTTCCTATCTAGTGACGTGTATCGATGTGTTTAGTAAATTTGCTTGGGCTGTTCCGTTGAAAAACAAAACTGGGAAAGCTTTAGTAGCAGCGGTGAAGATCATTTTTACCAGTTGCAAACCTATAAATTTTCAAACAGACAAAGGTAGTGAGTTCGTCAACAAAACATTATTAAAGTTTCTTAAAGACGAAGGTGTCCATTTCTTCACTACGGAGAATGAAGATACTAAGGCAGCTATAGTGGAGAGGTTTAATCGAACCCTCAAAGAAAAAACGTGGCGTTACTTTACCAAAACCAACAGTCTTCGCTACGTCGACGTGATAGAGCAACTGGTCCACAACTACAACTATTCGTATCATCGGAGTTTTAAGATGGCGCCGTCGGAAGTTACCCCGAGCAATCAAGAAGAAGTGTGGCATACGTTGAACGCGACCCCTGACGTCGTCGGTAGAAAAGTCTATTTTAAAGCCGGTGATTGCGTGCGGATCGCGCAAGCCAGACAAACTTTTAAAAAGGGTTATACACCGGCGTGGACAGAAGAACTGTTTACGGTCAGCAGACTAAACCAAACAAGACCGGTCACGAAGATGATTCGGGTGAGGAACTGAAAGGTTCTTTTTACCAAGAACAGCTGCAGCGGGTCGGTGACAAGATAGTTTATCGAATCGAGTCCATTTTGCAAGAACGGCGAGGTGTCAGGGGTGTTAAAGAGTATTTAGTCAAATGGTTCGGTTATAACTCTTCATTCAACAGCTGGATTTCCTCCAAACAACTAGCGAGATATCGAGACTGATGGAAATAGAAGAAGTGAGTACCCCAGTTTTGTGGTCACTCCCTCCCAAGGCCGCGAGAACCTCGGTCTGGCGGGTTTTTGGGAAACTAGTTCCGCGACTAGAAATCGTTTTCATCTGTCAGATGATCGTTATATATGTCGTCATCGGGGTCTCGTTATTCAATCGGAGTCGGAGCAACGCCGAGGGACCTGACGGCAAGTTTTGGATCGCCTTAATGAGTAGTTGTCTGGGTTACATGTTACCTAACCCTAAGAAAGGATGAGTTTTTCGTGACTTTACCCTGCAATGCCTCGATGAAAATATACCCAAACAATAACGCCGGTCACTTTTTCGTCAAATTGCCACAGACTATAGACTTGACTTCGCGTTACGAGGCTGGTTTGGTTGAGATTCAATTTCCCAAAAGTTATTATAACGTGCTAGAGGATGAAGTATGGATACATTACTTTCCCAACAAAGTCGATGAGTCTATACTACTCACGTTACCCGCCGGTCTATACACGTCACCCGACACGCTGATCGATGAGTTGAATCGTTTGCTTTTAGACACGGATGTGAATGAAAAAGCCCGAGTTAGATTCCATTTTAACAATAATAAAGCCACTTTGAATCTGTATGATCCGGAGGCTTAAGTTAGAATTAGCGAGACGTTGAAACACATGTTAGGCTTACTTTCCTCGATCGCCACAGACATCGACCCAATACTACGAGGAGAGACTGAAGTACAAATGGATAGTGACATGAAAAATGTATACGTGTACTGCGACCTCGTAGCGGCGAGACCGGTTGCGGATGCCTCTGTCCCTTTGTTACGTATTGTCCCTATTTTGGACAGGACTACCGCTTCGGTTTTTAGGATTTACGACAAACCACACTACGTACCCCTGAGCCGTTTTTCGTTTGATGCTGTGGAAATCCTTTTAACTAATGACCAGGGTAAGACTATCCCATTCACTAGCGGAGCTTCGGTGTTGACACTCCACTTCCGAACTCACAGACGGTTTGATTTTGAATAGAAAAAAATGGTCAGACAGTACCAATACGACGAAACCCCAAAATGTATGAGGAGTTTTACTGCAACCAAGATGGCCACGGGATGCCAGTGTTTATCGGAGGCAGAAGTCAAAGAGGACATGGCTTGGGTAGTTTTTTCAGCGGGCTCGGTCGCATGGTTCTCCCGTGGTTAAAAACTGGAGGCAAAGCTTTACTCAGAGAAGGGGTTGGCACCGGTCTATAGGTCGAGAGCGATCCGTTAGCTGGCAGAAATATTGGTGAGTCATTTCGTGAACGAGCTAAAGAATCGGGTCAGCGTTTATTACAGGGAGCAGTTGACCACCTCACCACTAACCAATCGGGTAGCGGTCTTAGTAGAAAAAGAAAAACGAGAGCTGCCCCACCCGGCGAGCCGAAAAGAATAAAACGAAGTAACCGAGCTCGTCCTTCTCATTCCCACCCGAACAAGCGACGGTACTCTGATATATTTGAATGATGGCGCTTATTCTCCCCAGCTCGTGCGAATGTGTTCACAGTGGTCTGGATTTGTTTAGCGTGCCACCAACGCAGACAGCCGTAGAAGAGGGTCAATTTGTGGAGATACATCCGTTGGCCGCCTTAGCACCCGGAGCCCCGGTGGAATTTGTAATATCGGGTAATGGCGAAAAATATCTAGATTTGTTCAATACTTTTCTGCACGTGCGCGCCAAAATCACGTTAGCTAATGGTAACAAATTACCCACTGATGCAGAGGTGGCCCCCCGGTCAACTATTACCTGCACAGTTTATTCTCCCAAGTCGACGTTTCCCTGAACGACACGTTGATTACACCCAGCGAGAACACCTATCCTTATGGAGCTTACCTGGAAGCCACGTTGAATTACGGGGAGGAAGCCAAGCGAGGCCATATGACAGCGGCTCTGTTTTACAGAGACACGCCAAACTTTATTGCGGAAATACAGGGCGATAATAACAACGGACTAAGACTGCGTCGACATATAGCGGCTGGTTCTCAGGACATTGATATGATGGGTCGGTTACATTCAGATATTTTCGTCCAAGATCGCTACATGTTAAACGGTGTGACCGTTAAAGTAAAACTCACGCCCTCTAAAGATGCGTTCAACGTGGTGGGAGACGACCACGCCGGTGGTTATAAATCTATTATAACTTACACGGCCCTGGTTGTCCGGAAAGCCAAATAAATCCCGGGTGTCTCGCTAGCCCACGAGAAAGCCTTGTTGCGAGGTAATGCCAAGTAATCTATTTCTCAGTCAAACACCTACCCAGGTAGTGATTGGTCTAACCACTTCGACTGCTTTTGATTCGTTCAATTTCGCTACTTTTGGTCTGACATATTTAAATGTCAGCGGGGACGGCAGAACAGTCAGTGGCAAGCCTTTGTCGATGGATTATGAGCACAACCAGTACGTGAGAGCCTGCTTCGGGACGAATCTAGCCATGGGACTGGTTGGTAAAGACGCCGGCAACAACCTTGAATATAGACATTTTAAGAATGGGTACGCCTTATACGCCTTTGACTTCACCCCCAGTCTACTGGACGGTGACCAATTTAAGATGGCCAAGTCAGGTCCTGTCTCCATAGAACTTAAATTCTCCGAGATCACACCCGAACCATTACAGGTCCTCGTCTACGCCGAGCAAGACTCGATCTTGGAGATCTCGAAATCGCGCCAAGTTTTGACAGACTACACCACTTAAACGATGAATACAGACGAGATACGGACCATCCTCCTGTACGGATATATTTGTTAAACGAACTGGGTTCGTTAAAGTTTTAGCTCGTAACCAATTACCTCTACGTATCGATCCGAGCCAGACGGCTGCTTTCGTCATCAACACTGACCCTAGCTATCGCTCCGGTGACCACTGGGTCGCTCTATATTATAATGGACTTGGGTTTGAAGGTTTTTGGGGGGGTGTATAATTTGTTTTTGTTCTAGACACCCGGACCTGGTTAATTTTATAGCCAGAAACACTAACCGCCCTTTTAACTACAACGCTAGACATTTACAAGATGTAGTTACCAACGTTTGTGGTCTCTACGCCATTTATTTCGTCTTGATCAAAGCTCGCGGTGGTACTATGCAGCGCGTCCTTCTGCCCTTTTCGGCTAGACAACACGCCAACGATCGATTAGTTTTTCGACTAGTCAGACCCTGGTTAGCACGCCACAAGTCTGGACACCTTTTTCCTTCATAGACACTTACCCCTCACATGACTACACCCGCGCCCACCAACTGGGTGTACACGAACAAGAAGTAATCCGAACCGACTGTGCTCCGACTCTGGGAGCTCCTAGGCGTATGACCGGCACGACTGTAGTAGTGAGGTTAGACGTCACCCTACAGCACCCATAGACCAACTAACTTTGTCAATAAATATATAAAATCTATCTAGTGTTTTTTCTTATATATATATATATATATATATATATATATATATATATATATATATATATATATATATATATATATATATATATACACATATATATATACTTACTTACTTAGTCGTTCCCCTTCTACCGTGAGGTGTAGAGGTTTTTTATATATATATATATATATATATATATATAGTATAACTGTTGTAATATATGTCTAAATATATGTCTAAATATTGTCTACCTGTTGTCATATATGTCTAACTGTTGTAATATATGTAAATATATGTAAAACTAAATATTGCCTAATTGTTGTATAAAGAAACAAACACACAAAATACAACAACACAAAAACCCACCAGACAAACCAAAGTCAATACCACCCCCACCACAACAACACACTACCAGCACACCACACAACAACACATAACAACCTACAACAATATAGGACGCAAGCTGATTGTCAGAGGAAGTCACCCCGGCTAATATATATCGCTATATAAAAGTCACGCGCCTCCACCTGACGCTCCGCCGCCTGAAATCGATCGGAGTATTTTCTTATATAAATGTCACGCGCCTCCACCTGAAATTGCGTCGTTTTGGACATTGTATACTACTGACAAATACCATGTCATCTAAATAAATGTACACAAATGCCCATGTCACTTAAATAAATATAGACAAATACATGTGCCATCTAGGTAAATGTTGACAAATGCCAGCGTCATCTAAAAATGTAGACAAATACCCATATCATTTAAAGAAATTTAGATAAATACATGCGTTATCCAAATAAATGTAGAACAACACACATGTCATCTTAAAAGTTTAGACAAATACCCGTGTCATCTAAAGATATGTAGACACATTCCCACGCGTTCTAAATAAATGTAAATACATTTAAAAAAAAAATTACGGTAAATAGCAGTCACATAACTAAAACAGAAAGAAGTAGTACACTAGTCTTGGCTAGATAACAGAAAAGTATTAGAAGTGATAGGCTGGCCTCGGATTGAAACCTGGGATCACCTGAAAGGCGCCAATAAATTTAAACAAATACCCATGTCCTCAGAGTAAATAGAAACAATAAAAGTTAATCCTCGCCATTCTTGTGCTCAGTAGTCGTGAACTCGTTCATCTGCGCGAGATAAAGTGTAACCCATTTTTTGCTATTCACGGGCACCTCGCGGGAATTCGCGGCCACGGGCAGTAAACAAAAAAAAATTAGAGACGCCTACCACGCAGCGCTGCAGATGGGCCCCATCTGGGAGAGGCTGCCTCCTTGATCTCGCAGCTTTGGTTATGTTTACACGTGTCTTTGTCAAGCATCTTTTCATCGACGTTTTTGCAGTTAATAATGGCATCCAAGTGTAGTGCAAGTGTGTTGACGAGTGTGCCTAAGCGCAAGAAGGCTGTGATGAACCTCAGTGATAAATTACGTTTGTTAGATAAACTTTGTTCTAGGATGTGTTTTTTTTTTTACATGTTCTCTGTGTTAATGAAGTTTTCTTTATTTCTTAATTTTAAGTGTTTTCTTTACATGTTTTCAATGTTAATGACATGTTCTTTATTCCTTAATTTTGAATGTTCTGTGTAAATGTTTTCAAAGTTTGTTTTTCAGACATTTTGTAATAATGCGTGCGTGTGTGTGTTTACGTATGGATGTGTGAATGAGTAGTGACAGTGTGAGTGAATGGATCAGAGTGAGTATTGGTACACCAAAAGATTGTACATACTGTACTACCACAAACTCATGTAACGGTACTCATTTACATTCCTTTCCCATTATGTTTGTTTACAGAAGGAAAGAAGGACTCAGAGCCTCCACTAAATAATACATGGCTGCTGTTAAACGGAAACATATCAAGTTGGCATTCGTCGCGTGTGTCCTTCTATCCATTTCCACTTTGTATGTATGTATCCAGGCGTTACCAAATGTTATACATTTTGCAAGCAGATACTCGGATGCTCTAGGTCCCTTTGTGTAAGTATGAAATAAGTTGTTTAATCGATTAATTGCTGAAACAAATTTTAATCGATTATTCCAATTTTAGCAATGTTTAAGCTTTTTTCTTTACTGCTATTTTAGCAAATGTGAAATGGAATTTGGCATACATGAACAATAATAATAAATTGTTTGGTTGTAACTTTTCAATACTGTCATTATATTTTCAGGACGATGTTGCCTTATAACAAGTAAAATAAATAAAGTCCTTAGTGATTTAAAAAAAATAATGTTCTTTATGATTTTGTATAATGTATCAAATTGTTCGAAATCTATATATTAATGTACGATTAAAGATATTCGATTAATCGATTACGATTTTTTTTTAAATCAATCCCACCCCTGTATATATATACATATAGGTAGTACCGTAGCAGAGACGGCGTTATGGGAGTTAAGTGTTCGAGACTGCACTAAGCTAGATCTAGCTTATATATTTATTTGTTAACAGCAAGGCATATTCGTAGACTTGCCAAACATTCTCCATGTATGAATATTACCACTACCCATATAGCAGAACCGCCGCTGCATCCTTATATTTACGCCATTTCTTATCTCTTATACTGGAGGCTTCC
Source organism: Oreohelix idahoensis (assembly GCA_024509875.1). Classification (NCBI taxonomy): domain Eukaryota; kingdom Metazoa; phylum Mollusca; class Gastropoda; order Stylommatophora; family Oreohelicidae; genus Oreohelix; species Oreohelix idahoensis. Next base: position 85,069 of record JAMPIV010013092.1, read on the forward strand.
AAACTTTTTTTTTTTCAATTCCTGTTCCCCCATGACTCTTTTTTTTATACATTCCCTTATCCCTGTTCAATATGAGAGGAATATATTTATGAAGAGTTAGTATGCATGTTCACATCAGAAAATACATCTTCTTCTTTTTCTTTGATCCTTAACCGCCGACTGTCAAAGTAGTCAGGTTTTTGATCGTTGCTTGTTCTGCTATCTGGTGTTACTACGTATCCTAGGTATGTAAATGTGTCTGTCTTCTGTTCCAACTTCTGGTTTCTTAATGTTGTGGGTTCAGGGTTGCCCAAATTGAGTGTCATGACGTCTGTCTTCTGCTAGCTATACTTATTCAGTCTATCTGTTTGATGTGTTGATGTGAATGTGCGAGTAATGTAATGTCATCTGCATATTCTAGATCTTCAAGTGTAGAAAACGTTGTCCATCTTATTCCTCTTGGTCTTCCCTCTGTTGTCTGGCGCATCACCCAATCTATGACTGTCAAAAATAAAATGGTTGATAAAGGGCATCCCTGTCGTACTCCTGTCTTCACCTCAAAAGTTAGGTTGCTCTGCCCCACACTACATGCAAAGTTAGTATAGAGGCTTTTTGTAATGGAAACAATGCAGCTGTGAATTCCATAAGCCATCAGTATTTTCCATAGGCTGTCCCTGTGTTTGCTGTCGAAAGCCTTTTCAAAATCAGCAATGTTAGTGTATAGCTGTCTCTGCCATTCTGAGCACATCTCTATAATGTTCCTGAGGGTGTGTATGTGATCTGCACATCTTCTGTTCTTTCTGAATACATGGACAGGTTAATTAATATTTCATAAAGAAGACTTTATTCGGTACATACAATTTTCAAATATAACAACGTTGTTACATTTTTATCAGAACACTCTCAGAAAAAAACTTGTGAGGCGCTTGATTATGATTTTTGCCAACTAAAAGTTTTATTCTCGGAACAGTTTTATGACAGATATACCCGCGTAGCACGTTCAGACACCTGTGTTTCATGGTTTAGATTTGATCGAGGACAGTACTTGCAGTTCTCTTTCCAAACCACAACGTTTTTTCTCTTTAACACCGCTACCTTTGAAGCATTTCAATAGTTATTTACAAAATATTTCATTTACCCCCACGACAAGCTTGTGGTGCCACTGTGATGCTACACTGTAATTCTGAATTCCAACCGGCCCGATTCTGTCGTCTATTTTTGTATTTCAGGCCCGATTCTGTGGTTCTATTATGAATTTTCACCAGTTTTATTTTCTTCTGATCACGCGATTTTCCGTTGTTTACGGAAATCGCTATTTTCGGGCACGCTTTTTCACCATTTTATTTCTTCTCATTTGAATATATATCGTGTTTGGTATTTTTTTTTTGAGTAGATAAATTAAATGGGTTCGTTTATGATGGTAGGTTTATTTTATTCTAGCATCAGTTTACTTTCTTCTGATTTTTCGCGATTCCCGTAGATTCGTTGTTTACGAAAATAATCGCCATTTCCGGCACACGATATGACGAGGCCGGAAGCACGCGGCCGGAAGCACGCGGGGTTTGCGTGGGTTGATAGTATTGATTTTTCTATCGCTCCCATTGGTCCGGGATTTGCGTAGGACGGGAATTCGAGTGGGTGTTTTCTCTTGTATATAATGGGACAGAAAACGGGGATTCGGTCGCTATGAAAAATAATTGCCTGGCCGTCAGACTACGTGATTTATCGTTCTCCATTGCGGGAAGAAAAAAACGATAATCGGTATGTAACTATTTTATTAATCGTTTTTCTTCTTAGTGGGTTTTTGAGAATTTCGCCCGTAGTTAATTTCTTCGGGGGGGGGGTGGGGGGGGGGGGGGGGGGGGGGTGCGGGACAGTAACTTTTCAGTTTTAAAATAAACGATAGTGCCATCCATTATCATTTTTTGAAGAACGATGTAAATGCAACAGTGTGCTTATTCTTTCTATGATTTTGGCAGTAGTTAGGAGTGTGAGAAGTTGTGAGAAACACGTGTGCCCATATTTGTAGAATGTTATGTAAAACCACCATTTATTTCTGTGTATTTACTAATGTAATTTTACGGGGAAATCCCTGGTGTGTTCGCTAATTTTTCTGAGCCTTTAATGTGAGAAATATTGTCGGAGGGTTCAGATTTACGTTGTAAATGAATTATACTGCTTAGGGGAGGAAACTATTCCTATAGCGAGATTTAATTTAATTAGGAGTAAGCCGGGGAAACTCCTGTGTTAATGGATAAAAGGATTTCCCTATTTTTGTCAAGTTTGAACACGTGATCGGCCATGCGTAACGGCCATGTAACGTGTCAGACGGTGTCTGGGATATTGTTTATTTTACCTGGCAGATTTTAGTAGAAGGAGGGGGGATGAAGAGGCCACGTGGGATAGTGGTATTTTATGTATTGTGTGAAGAACGAGAGAAAGGGGAGAAGGAGTGAGATTGACGAGACACGTGTATAGAATTATTTTATGTATCGTATATGTTAGAGATAAGCGATTTTAGAGAAGGGTGTACATTAGACGCTGTTTCTTTTAATTTCAGCGAGTCTCGGCGAAACAGTGGGGAGCATAATTTTGTCAAATAAAATTATCCACGGCAAAAGACATATCTCAGGGTCAGTGTACTCGAGTATCGTCAGGAGCAAAAGAAAATTACCCTATGGTCTCTGGCAGTGAAGTCCCTATGCTTCAGCTGGACCGAGGTTTATTTATCATACAGCCGAGAGCATCGCTATTATAGTCTCTAGCAACGGCAGGTGGCCGGGAGACTAGTTTCATTTTGTACAGCCTGAAATCAAGGCTGTGTTTTTTTTCCTCTAACTCCGGAGCGGGTTAAAAGAGGGAAGCTATTCAGCAGCAGAGAAGTTTTGTCTACAGTTAATCAAGTCCCTCATGCTTGATATCCGAACATCGTCATCACCAAAATCAGGAACAGGTGACAGGGTTACCATACCTAGGTCCTGATAGAAATCAAGAGAAGAGCGTAACGGAGACGCCGCATCATCAGCCCTCGAGTGTTAGAGAGACACTGAGATCAAGAGAGAAAGATAGAGAAGGAGGGAGAAAATAGACAGGACCAGTAGGGTCTGTTCAGTATCCATTGGACGGATAGACACTGAGCCTGCGTTCGAAAAAAACCAAGTCTATTATTTTTAGCATTTCTTGTGGTGTAGTTATCGGCGCATATCGCCCAACTAGTAGAAAGCTGTGTAGCCGTTCGTTGAGGAAGAGTCACCAGGACTAAGACAGTAGAAATTTATTAGTGTTAGAGAGTGGAGGCTAAAAGTTGACAGCCCCACCAAATTAGATTTGGTTTAAATCACTAACCATTTTTATTGTTCCTCAGCAGGGTGACAGAAAGAGTGAATGTGATTTGGGTTTTTTTTTGTCTCTCAATTTAATTGTTACTTGTTTTTCCAGGCCGTGCAACAGTGCACGCTATCGACTGACGTGATGACGTAATATGCCATTTTATGTTTTTCTTGTATGTAAATAAATATATACATATATTATTTACTGGATCAGCTTCTATTCTTTACTATACTTACTCTATGTTGTCTGTATAGTAGTGGTTGTGGTCGTATTTATACACCTTATCTCCTTGTATTTAAAGGAAGTTAGAGGAGGGCGAGACTATAGCCAGTCTAAAGTCACGAAGCGGCAAGGGGAGATTCAAATCCTGGTTCTATCCCTTGAGCCAATAGTCGCGTCTGTCCACAGGCATGTCATTTTTCATCTAAATTCTATTTTCTCAGACTTTCTCATACTAGGGTCTTGCTTTCATTCAGGCACACTCTATAAACATAAAACCACTTCGTGACAGCCACTAAGGTGGAACGCTATTCCAGGTTGGAAATCCTTGTCTGTTAAGCTATCTATCTTCTGCATGTCTTAAGATTCTTAAATCATGTGGGTGAGGGGCCGTAAAGTGTAAACTGTATTATTTATTAACATCCACAGAGACTTGCCCCTTCCACTGATACCCCAAGCAGTTCCGCCAACTGGGTATCTGGCAAGAATTAATGCAACGCTAGAAAAAGCCTCAGCAATTACAAACACGGAAATTCCCAAGCCGCCGAACAAATTCGGTCCATGGAAAATTACCTCACAAACTACACATAGTTACCGCGCATTGCCTCACATCAAAGGATGGATGGAAACTAACAAAATGCGTGATGATTACAACTTTTGTCCTCGAAAGGAACCATTTTTGGTAGGTACCCTTGTTTTCTCTGTGATGAAATGCTGTTTTATTTTCAGATTTAAAATAATTCTTTTACTCTGTTACATGGAATAATCTTAATTGAGATTGTAGGAAGTGTGATGCTGCACTGTAATTCTGTCTTTCAACAGGCCCAATTCTGTTCTTCTATTTTGAGTTTTCACCATTCGTCTTCACTTTGTAACTATATGTGTTTGCCATGTTTCTTCTCATTTGAATATATATCGTATTTGGTATTGTTGTGTAGGTAATTAAATGGGTTCTTTTTATGGCGGTAGGTTTATTTCTTACTCCCACCAGTTTTACGTTCTTCTGATTTTCCGCGATCACGTAGATTTTCGTTGTTTACGGAAATCTCCATTTCATGCACGCCTGTTTGACGCGTCAGAAACGTCAAGTAACGTGATGCCAATTTTGGACACGCGGTCTGCGCGTTTTCAAATCTGATTGGCGTAGGTCGCAGTATTTTATTCTTCTAGCGTTTCTATTGGTCCGAGTGAAAGCTTAGCATAGACGTAGAAGGAAATCCGCGGGGGTTTTTCTCTTGTATATAATGAGTCGGTAAACAGTGGGCAAGTCTCTATATGAAGAATTAATTGCCGGCCGTGAAGCTACGCATTATCGTCTCCATTGCGGGGAAGAAAAGCGGTAATTGGTATGTAACTATCTTTCATCGTTTTACTTGTTAGTGGGGTCTTTGATAAATCTCGGCCCGTAAGTAAAGTTCTTCGGGGACATTAACTTAAAGTTATAAACGGTAGCACCATCCATTATTATCTTTGAAGAACGATGTAAACGTAAAAGTGTGCATAAGTCTTTCTAGTATTTTGGCAGTAGATAGGAGCGTGTGAAGTTATGAGATACACGTGCGCTCATAGTTGTAGAATGTTGTGTAAAACCACCATTTATTCCTGTGTATTTTCAAATGTAATTTTATTGGGAATTCCATTGTGTGTACGTTAATTTTATTGTGCCTTAAATGTGAGAAATGCAGTCGGAGGATACAGATTTATGTTATCAGTGAATTATACGGCTTAGGGGAGTAAAGTATTCATATAGCACGAGGTTTAATTTAAATTGGGACTTAAGTCGGGAACCCAAGGTGTAATGGGAATTTCGGACAAAGGATTTCCCTAGGTGAAATGTTTGGACACGTGGTTAGACATGCGTAACAGCCACGTAACCCGTCAGACAGTGTCTGGGGCTTTGTTTACTTTCCTGGCAGATTTAAGTTGAGGGAAGGGAGGAGTAGAAGGAGAGTGAGATAGAAGACACGTGGGTAGGAATGTTTTATGTATTGTTGTGCAGAACGAGAGAAGGGGAGTAGAAGAAGTGAAATTGAAGAGACACGTGGAATAGTATTATTTTATGTATCGATGTTGAGAACGAGAGAAGGGGAGTAGAAGGAGTGAGATTGAAGTGACACGTGGATAGAAATTATTTATGGATTTGTGGTGCTTAGCGGGTGAAGTAGTGAGTTGTAAAGATTATGGGAGCAATAGGTTAGAGATAAGTGTTGTTAGAGTGGTGTACATTAGACGCATTTTCTTTTAATTTCAGCGAGTCACGGCAAACAGTGGGGGAGCATAATTTGCCAACACAAATTATCCACGACAAAAGGACATATCTCAGGGGTCAGAGGACTCGAGTTATCGTCAGAAGCAAAAGAAAAATAACCTACGGTCTCTTGCAGTGAAGTGCCCATGCTTTAGCGGGAACGGGGGTTATTTATCCTAAAAACCCAGAGCTCTTCGCTATTATAGTCTCCGACAACGGCACGTGGCCGGGAGACTGGTGTAATTGTATACAGCCAGAAATCATTGCTGTGGTTTCCTCTAAATCCGGAGCGGGTTAAAAGTGGAAAGTTATAGAAGCTATTCAGCAGCAGAGAAGTTTCTACAGTGAATCAAGTACCCCATGCTTGATACCCGAACATCATCATCATCACCGAATTCAGGAGCAGGTGACAGGGTTACCATACCTGGGTTCTGAAAGTAACAAGAGAAGAGCGTAACGAAGACGCCGCATCATCCGAAGTCGAGTGTTAGAGAGACACTGAGACCAGGAGAGAGAGAGAGAGAGAGAGAGAGAGAGAGAGAAGGAGGGAGAGAATAGACAGGACCAGTAGGGTCGGTTTTATTATCCATTTGACGAATAGACACTGAGCCATCGGTGTAAGCCAAGTCTATTATTGTAGCATTTCCAGTGGTGTTAGTTAGCGGTGCATATCGCCTAACAAGGTTGAAGTTGTGTAGACGTTCGGTGAGGAAGAGTCAACAGGACTGAGACCACAGAAATATTATTTGTGTTAGAGAGTGGAGGCTAAAGTTGACAGCCCCACATAATTAGAGTTGTTTAAATCACTAACCATTTTTATTGTTCCTCAGCAGGGTGGCAGAAAGAGTGAATGTGATTTGGGGTTTTCCTAGTGTCTATCTAATTTAATTGTTACTTTGCTTTTCAGGTCGTGCAACAGTGCACGCTATTTATTTGATTGATGTATGATGAAATTTAATGATTTTTGTGTGTAAATAAATATATAAATATACTGTATACTGGATCAGCTTCTACTCTATACTATACCTATATGTGGTCTGCATAGTGATGTCTGTGGTCGTTATATACACCTTATCTCCTTGTGTTTAAAGGTAGTTAGAGGGGGGTGATTCTATAGCTTTTTCTGAAGTCACGAAGCGGCAAGGGGAGAGTCAAATCCTGGTTCTAGCCCTTGAGCCCATAGTCTCATCTGTCCACAGGCATGTCATTTTTCATCTAAATTTTATCTTCTCAGACTTTCTCATACTATGGTCTTGCTTTCATTCAGGCAAACTCTATAAACTTAAATCCACTTCGTGACAGGAAGGTAGAAGTGAGTTTGGTTTGGTTTAGTTTGGTTTGGTGTGGTTTGGTTTGGTTTGGTTGAAGTACCATCTTCATTGCACACGGACAACTCTATCAGTGATCCGATCTCCTCCCTTGGATCACACAAGAAGGTTCTCAGCACAGTGTAAAATTTCCGTAGCACCTGCGAGGATCCCAATATGTGTATATAAGAATCACACATTTTATAAATTTTTGTGTGGTGTGTAGCTTTCTTCATTAAAAAAAATTTTGTCAGGGCAGCCGCTGTGTTGCTTACTCTACGATTTCCAACAGCCGAGGAATCTTTAATATATAGTCAAACAATATTTAACACGAACAAGTGTTAATATATAGTCAAACAGTATTTAACATGAACAAGTGTTAATATATAGTCAAACAATATTTAACACGAACAAGTGTTAATATATAGTCAAACAGTATTTAACATGAACAAGTGTTAATATATAGTCAAACAATATTTAACACGAACAAATGTTAATATATTGTGGCTGGGAATGTGAAGGTCTGATGCTGTTCTTATAATACATATGACTTTTAACAGGCGAAAGTAAATTAAATATCTGTTAAAGTCAGTTATATAACTGGAACCACCAGGCCTTTACACCCCTCCACTTTAATATTATTCTTGTTCAGAGTTTCTTCTTTATTTTGTTTGCTTTTGTTTGTTTCTTTGTTTGTTTATTTATTTAACGTATAAGCATAATTGTGATTGTCCCTATTTACAATGATTTGACAAATGTGATGCCACTTTCTCATATCGGCAGTTGTTCATATTATTTGGAATTGAAAACAAAATATATGCTAATTATAACCCATCAGAGGTTGAACGGGATATTTATCTTCATTAATTATTTAAAAAAAAAAAATCTTACTCTATGCTTATTCTCGCTACTAGCCCTGAAAGGGGCATCACATTTGTCAAATCATTTTCTTCATTGGTTTGAATTTATTTTTCTTCATTGCACAACTCTATCAGTGCCCCAATCTCCTCCATAAATCACACAAGGATGATCTCAGCACAGTGCACGAACTCTGTAACACCAGCCAGCATCCCAATGTGCATACATAAGAATCACACATTCTATAAATATTTTTGTGGTGGGCAGGTTTCCTAAATTGTACATTTTGCCAGGACAGCAGCACTAGGGCCTTCTCTTTACGACTTCCAACTGCTGATGTATTTTTAACGTGCGCAACTTGCACACGGGACCTCCTATTTTTCGCCTTATCCCAGAAGATCCAGGAGATCGGAAAGTGCAAGGGGGGGGGGGGGGGGGGTGTGCCGGAGGCGGTGAGTATGACATCATTAGGAACTACTGGTTCTAAAAAAAATTCCATTATTTATATCACCTGTACTGGGAGCGAACCCGGTACCTTGAGAATTAGAGGCGAACGCCATACCTCTGAGCCACTCTGACCCCCCCCCCCCCCTTTTCTTTTCTTCTTACTTTTCTGGATGGGTCAAAAGTTAATTTTATTTATTTATTACTTCGTATGTGTGTGATGAGCTTTAACACGTTACATTATAACCATTATTTGGAGGATGGTTACTCGCCTTCCATGCAGCAAGCTAAGTATAATTTAAAACGAATTATGACAAACAAGACCACGTGTAGTTCTCGGTTTGGTTGGGGTGAGGGGGTGGGGGATCTCTTTGGTAACGTAGAAGAAATAGGACTACTGTTCCTTTAAGTATGTCGTAAGACATGACTTATATGAGATAGTGCATAGTGCTGGCGACCTCATCATGACAAACGAATTGCTACCGACATCACTTCTGCAAAACCCAGCGTAGTGGGGAAAGGGGAGGGGAGGCAATACCTGTTACTAGGACAAAAGACGGAGAAAAATATCACGTTACGGCCACAAGGCCTTCGTCGGGGACAGATTAACTCACTTAGAAAGGAAAGAAAATGAGAACTAAGTAAAAAAATATGAGAAATTAGAAAAAAGAGTTCAACCTGATTAGAATCACATGGCCGGACCAAAGTGGCTTCCACAGCTACTGAAAGTAGTTAGGAAATACGAAGTGCGAATGTGACGAAATGGACGACCTCTTAGCGATCTTTGGTTCTCTCCGGCAGTATTGGTACATTTGTGGTACTGTTTTTTATTATGTGCTGTCAACTATCGCACTTTACTGTCTTTCTTTCTTTCTTTCTTTCTTTATTTATTTTTCTGCCAAGTAGCAGATATTCGATTTTTTCAAAGCACCCTGTAGGTGATAAATATCACATTTGCAATGAGCGGCTGATATGATACATCACATTTGCTTGGCGCTACCCAGATTGTTGGTTATAGGCGCGGCAGATTAACACGTACATCGGCCAGCGCTATCGGCTTAAATCACCGATAAGACACGGAGTTTGCGCACTCATACGACAGATAACGAGATTACTGTCTGAGTGACACCTGTGGGCAGACAAGTGTGATATAATCGCTTCCAGTCACTTGGTTAAAAGTAATCATGGATTTATCACATTTTAGACAATATGAGTCTACAAATGTGTTTGTGAGAGTGTATACAAGGCATCAGATGTCCATGTATGGTAATACGTGACCTTTGCAGGCACTCACCTTATTTCACGTGGGACTATTTTGAAATATCACACCCTATCTGCCTGATTTGAAATGATTGGATCTTTCTGATTAGATTCATAACAACATTGAGGGAGAATATAGGCTGACAATTTCGCAGTTTTATTGCACTGTGAATTTCAAGCTCGTCGAGACAACCTCAGACCTCGCCAGAGTGAAGACTAGCTTCATAATTCCTTTTTTGTTGACCGGACCTTTTATTGGAGAACCAGATAAGACTTAAAAAGCACAAGAAATCTGCACATTTTAATAAGGAATACCGGGACTAGGAAACTGAAGAAACACGGAGTCAGAAAGGGAATCTATGGTCAAAATTAAAGACATCCCAGACGCCTGTAAGAGAACGATTCATCTCTTTTATTCATCCGAGCAAACAAGTCTGTAGCCAGGATTGGTGTAAGTTGTGATTTACATTTCATATTTTATTACTAACACGTGAACTAACATATACAGTATATGTATATATTACCATGTGAAGTTTAATGTGTGAAACTCGCTATTGGATGTCAAAGTCATTTGAGCCTGGCAACCTCAGTTTATAGAATGATGATTCATGAACCACCACTGCAAGGGCTGGTGACTGCTTTATTGATAATTTCGTAAAAAGAACTAAAAGCATAAAGTAGTTCCAGGTTCCCTATGGAGCAGGGAGGGAAAGATGAAAGAAATGAAGTACATTATAAGTCTAAGTCTTACATTTTCAAAGCAGTGTAAATGTCCCTATAAACATATTCACTTTAAAATTAATGTAAGTTTTCAAGCTTGAAACCAACGTAAATGTCTATGTAAAATATTCATTTTAAATTAATAGAAGTTTCAAACTTTTCAACAAGTGTAAATATAAAGGAAACATAAATGCATTTATATTGTGAACACTTTTCAAACAGTCGAGATGTAAATGTAAGACATATTATATCTGTACGTTTAACCTTTTCATTTAAATGTAATGTAAAGCTAAAGCTATTCAGTTTAAATGTAAAGGAAGTTTTATCCCGAGGGATTAAATTTAATTCTCATCGAGGGTAAATTCTGACATGGGATGGTAGAATAGAAGAGTAGGGGGGGGGGCGCACATAACTGTGTCGGAAAAACGCCATACTCAAAAGAGTATTTCGTTTCTATTTCTATTACCAGTTATTTGTGGTACCAGCAGAAAGGACCATTTCTGGCACAAGCAGGGACAAGCGGTTTACGCATTAAGACGGCAGACCAGCTTTGAAGACTCTCCTAGACTTTCCTGGGAAACGAGCTTCACCCTACAAACCTTGAGCAGAGACGAGTGACAGCAGTGTACAGAAAACCTACCCATCAGGAGGAGGATTAGAATCATCACTGGCAGCTAAGTTCTATTACTAGTTATTGGTGGTACCAGCAGAAAGTACTATCTCTGGAACCAAGTGAATGTAGAAGTGGACTGACGTGTTGCGAGACGCCATCATAAGAGGGTCTTATAGACAGACGCAAAACCAACTTGGCCGTTACTCCTTGACGTTCTTGGAACTTGCGGCGCCTGGACTTTGACCAGAGTCGAGCGAGAGCAGAGTGAAAGGAACTGACCCAGCGGGAGAAGAAACTACCATTGGCAGCTAAGTGAAAATATCCGCTGCCAAAAGTGACCTCCTTTATTCAGTTAAATCCCATCCAAGTGATAAAATTCTTTTTATAAATATTCAAATTATTTTCCAACTGTTAAAACTTAAAGTGATTATTAAATTTTGTTTTTTGTAATGTTACCAATTTAACTTCGATTCAATCCTTTTAAATGTACTACATGTTTGTCTCAGTCAAAGTTACTAAGCACACACACTAAACAGAGCTATATATATTATAATAATAAATTCCACTGATTAACTCAGCGGTGGGGGCTAACGAGCTATAATAAACCATTGCCTAAATTCTTCATGAAAGTGTCGGCAGATTATAGAATTAACGTGCTTAGCGACAGCCAGCATTGTTTTTGCTTATCTGAATATCTTATGAAGACTCATATATGATAGAAGCTTTACTACTCTTCTATCGACATTTCTGCCAAGAGTAATCTTGTGTAAAGATAGACTCCATTGAAGCCTATAATAGATGCTCTTGAGTTTTGGCCACTGTTAGAAAACTACTGCAAAGCAGGGGAGGCAATACCGTCACAGCGAAATAACAACAATGAAAACAATTAAGCGAGGGAAAATACAAAGCTAGAAAAAAAAGGGAGAGAACAAAAATATAAAAAAAATATATAAAAAACATATAGGGTTAATAAACAAAGAAAGCGAGAGAAAGAGAGAGAGAGAGAGAGAGAGAGAGAGAGAGACAGACAGACAGACAGACAGACAGACAGACAGACAGACACAGAAAGATAGAGAGAAATACATTTTTTTTTAAAAGGAGAGAAAGCGAGAGACACAAATGTAAACAATAATAAATGGATTAAAAAAAAGGAGAAGGAAACGAAGGCTGTTGAGAAGAGAGGCCAGTCATGATGAAAAGAAAAGATGATATAATTCAGCTCTAGAAATATGACTGAAAAGATAGGGATGCCTCATATAAAATAATGCTGGGTGTTCATACCGTTGGGTTTAAGCCTGGTGCTTTGACAGGCCAGCTGCAAGGATGGCTCCCTACTCCTTCGGGGGGAGTGAATGAATTACAAAATGACTCATTCTGGTGGGAGGGGAAAAGTTTCCAAGATTAAGCCCTCGAAAAGGTTCCTCCCCACCATCTAGCCCACTATGAAAAATTTCTAAATACGCCATTGCTAACAAAATGAGTGTATAATGTCTCCTTTCCCCTCCCCGCATTTGCAATACTTCAGGGTCCGTACAATTATGAGAGCAAAAGTAAGAACCCATGCTGGATTGACAGTGGCGTTTTCCGATGTCTACCCCATTACTACTTGGCTGGCTTCAGTAAATGTGGATATCAGTCGCCTCTTACGACATGCATGAGGGATCAGTAGTTCTATTGTGTCTTTGTCTCCTCAGAGAGTCACGGGAGCTTCACGTTTGGTTACAGTTTACCTGTATTTATTTACATGAAGTTGTAGCGACTATGTCCATTTGTCCACGCTAAATGTCTGTTCGCTGATATCTCTTGCATGATTCTATTTATAGGAGAAGCGTCCGATTGGCAGAGTGGTTAGAACGCTTCTTTCTCGCGGCAAAGGTGCCGGGTTCGAATCACGGTACCGAGATGCTCCAGTCTACCCAGCTGTAAATGGGTACCCGGCTCTGCTCTTTGAATTAAGGAAGGAAAAGGCAGCAAGGAAGGGAACTGGTCACCCCAACCTCTTGATGCTGGACCTAGTATGTCGAAGTCTCTAACACTTCACTCATCTACGGCAGTATCTGATATGGGAACACCTTTACCATTATATAAAGGAGCGTTTCCGTCTATGTTTCTTTTGTCAAAACCCTTCAGGTCGCCAATGAGCGTAGGCCTTTAACAAACATCTGCTAAGTCCTCCTGTCACGTGTCATTTTTTTTTGTCTACCTCTGCCTTTCTTACCATGAGGATTCCAGAAAAAAATGTCTGGCTTGTTATGCTATCAACATGTTTCTTCAATGTGTGTCCTATCCATTGCCAGCGTCTGTTTCTTTATCTATTATTCCACTGGCACTTGTCTGATTGTTGTCATCAGTTCCACATTGATGATCTTATCGATCCATTTCAATCCTTCAATTCCAGGCAAGCATCCATTTATGAAAGTATGTATGTTTCTTGTTCGTGTGATCAAAATGTTAACATTATTGTTTTACCAGGTTGTATTCAGAACTGTACTGTTCTGTTTGCTATAATCCCTCGTTTTTCATGATTTTATATAAATGAGAGTTTCCTACCTACGTTTCACTTCAATGCTTAATTAAGATGATTGTTTTCCAGGAATCTCGTTTAAAACTTTACTGATATGTATATTAATATACACTGTTTTTTTTCTGATTTTGTTTCAATAAAAGTTTCCTGTTTACGTTTCACATTAATGTTTAAGATGATTGTTTTTCAGAGTCCATTATTGTTCATTATTTGTACAGGGTGTTCCACGAATAAGCGGCCCCATTCAAAAAGGGAAAGTAGCCAGATTTTTTAGCATTTTTCAATGTTTACAAATGTGTCGGTTATAAAAGGTTCTAAGTAGTGTGGCCGTGTACATAGTTGTTCCTTTGGAAACAGGCTATACTCCAACAAGACGGAGGAAGCACAGACTACCCCATAATTTTATATTTTATGAGAAACAGAATATAAAAAATTATAGTGTCACATATTTAGGACAGAGTCGCTTCCACACGCCATTTCTAATAATTGGGTGATTTCCCCTGACCAATCGGATAGCTCAGATTTACCCCGGGGAATATAGAACAGGACGCCATCTGGCAGTAGAATGAAAGCGCGCAACTCAAGAGGTCGTATCTGGTCCAGCTCTACATATTTCTTAGTTTGAGGAAGTCAACTTCATACATTTATTTTAAAATGTGCATTTCAGGACATTGAGTGGTTTTATATTTCTTACTTGCGTAAGTAGTGACTCAACACACGCGGATGCGGAAAGTTACTCTGTCGAAAATTAAAAAACCTACGATACCCATGTCTACCAACACATCATACCGAGGACACAGATAGTACGCTGTATCATTTTAACAGACGTGCTAAGAATCACTGGACGAGTTTAAATAGAAGAGATTGCCGCATTGCAGTCCGAAGCCTATTCACCAATGTCAAAAGTCATAGGACCTACGAAATAAAGAATCTCCATGCATCTGACAGGGCATGCATTGTCACCACAGATGAAGGTTTTCGTGCTGTTGTAAAACCACTACATCCATGGCGAAGACCATTTCTTGAACGTCAACAGGTCAGTTCTGTGAAAGTAAACACGACGCTACATACCCCCCCCCCCCCTCATAATAGACTAACCCGAATCGTGCACAAACAAGAAGAATTTATGAATGAACAAAAGACGACCTCTGTCGCGACACAAACAGAGAATAGAGCTGCAGTTTCAGCAACACAGACAGACACTGACACACCAAGTCAAGTTTGCGACCCCGTAGCACCAGTGAAACAGTTCGCCCAACAGAAATCCTTCAATGCTATCCCAGTTACTGCACTGAGCACAGAGAGGCTGCAGGAAGAAATAAATGACATCTTGAGGAAGGGTGATTTCAGCGTTCTCACGGTCAAATTGGTGTATGAATTACTAGAGGATAAATTTGCTGTGAACTTGTCTGCCAAACAAGATGAGATACGTTGTTTAGTAATAAACACGGTTCAACAGGATGATGGCACTCTTGAACACTATAACAGCACGTTAGATCGGAATGAAAGCAAGATTACCCTACAAGAGAAGAATTCTACAGAAGTATCCATCCGACCCATTAGAAGGGCAAAATATTGTTATCGCTCCACATGTTCGGTCCCCTTTAAAGACACAGATTCTGACATGGACACACAAGAACCAATAGACCAAAGTTTTCACACCGATGAAATATCCAATATCTGCCCTGTTCAAACATACGGTGAGATAGCAACCAACAAGTATGAAAGAGACTCTGGTATAGATTCGCCTGGTCCTAGTTGCACAACTGATACATCATTCGCTAGTACGTCATCCCCGGAGATTCAAGCAGCTGGCAAACGTACCTGTTTTTCTTCATCAGACGCATCATCTCCTGTCATTAAATGCATGAAATTGCCACAAAATGAGATCAGACGAATAGTCAAGGCGAAACGCTATCGAGTGCCCAAACCAAGCCGAGAAGTGTTAGCCTCATCTCAACTAGTCAAAAACAACAGTGTGCAAATTACTGTGCCCATTGTAACCGGTGCTAACGTTCAGCACAACCAGGTCAGAAGAAAAATCAAGGCGAAACATATACCTGCCTCAAAACCAACAGATGTTCCAGCCATACAAACCCCAACCACAGTGAAACCATCACCGCAATCAAATGATGTTAAGCCATCACCGCATTCGTCAATATCCTCAGTGCCCCAACAATCAGCAAATGCAGTGTCGTCGCCTATCACACCCGTCCCCACTGCTACTCAGTATGATGCTCGCCTATCCAGTCGGGAAATTGCAATGCTCGAGGCGATGAAGGAATTCAAAGAACTAGCGAAGCTGTTCTGAAAGACACGCCCCTCGAGTCTTCAATGTACATGCCATCTCATGTACGGTCAACGCATATGTGAAAAAAACCTTTTTAACAATGTACTAACCTTCCCATGTACTTTATTTTCAGTTTCTGACAGTTCAAATGACTTGCTTCCAGACTAAGATGTCAAAAGCCCCACTGAGAAATTTTTTTTTTCCAGCCTTAGAATACTGATACCAGAGGAAAATCAAGACCAACCCACGGAGGATTTTTTTTTAGATAGTATAGTTGTGAAATAAAAATGATAAAAAAAATTGATAACACACGGTGTTACGAGTTTACAGACACCCTTATGTAGTTACAGACATTTTCTTAATATTTAGAATGTTACACAACCGTACCTATAACACATGTGTCATACTATTCTGTTGTAACATTCATCTCCACTTTTGTAACTGATCATATTCCACGCTCCATTCACCAGCATTTTCATGCAGACACTTTACACCAGTATTTTTTCTTACCCCATACTAATATTTCTTTGATCTATAATATGCTAAACTCCTTTATATCTATCACCTTGATCAATCATACTGTTCCTAATATGACATCTCTTAACAGCACATAATTCATACCCAAAACTAGTATTGCATGTTATGCTATTTTTCTCCACAGGATTATTTATTTTCAAATGTACATTATTATTTTAGACCCAGATGTATATTAGTACTGTCAAGAATTTTAAACATTCTCCTAAAGAGATTTCATATCCCAACCTTGACTCTCTATAATAAGATTTCCTTCACCCCACTGTTACAACATCTTTAACTTACTATTTTTCCTTTCCACTATATTGAGACGACATTCTAGACTTGTGATTTTTTTTTCAATCCCAATCATATTCATTCCTTGGAATTACAATCATGTTGTAATCAGGAGATCCTTGATGTACCCTTTCCTCGCCACTTATTGACAACAGATACTGCTACAACATTCATTCTATTCTAACCTAAACTATTACTTGCAGCCCTATTGGTTAGGATTTACTATTAGAAATGTTGATAGTATATCTAGTGTTTAGTGAATTGATTTTTATCATTCTTTAGTACTTGTGATACAAACATAAAAAAAAAAGAAATGAAAAAGAAAAAAATGAAAAAGAGACAAAACATAACAGACAAATGAGAAGAGAAAAAACAATTGAAATTTTTTTTATATAAAATGTATTATGTGTATATGCCACCCTCACACATTTTGATGATGATAAGCCAATATTGTAAAACATTGACTGCCCTGAGGTTAGCAGCTGAAGAAGAAAAAGAGAAAATAAATCACCCTATGCCAGTCATACACCCCACCAGCATGATCTCTGATACTCCAACAATATTTTGTTAATACTGCATATCACAAGTACCCCAATGACATTTGCGCATGCTGATTTTCTGCAAATGAAGAATCCCTTGAGAGCATTAGTATATGCTAACCCCAGATTGAACAAATTGCACCTATTTGTTGATGATGCCTTTGCCCATGTTAAAGAAATAGCATTTGCACATGCTGACCTAGCAAATGAAATACCCCTTTACAGCATTTGTATATGCTGAACCCACATTGAACACCCCATTACTGGATGATAACCACTAATGACACATGAGATGAAGAAGCAACAGGTTATGTATGATGAAGATGACATTTTATATTAAGGTGAAACTTTATGTTGTCACAGCTGAGATTTTGTTGTAATGTTTATGCACAAAATCCCCCACATTAACATTGGAGGAGGAATAATCTTAGTCTTTCGTGGTTACGAGATAAGACAAGGATATAATGGAATATTTTATGAATACCATGGACATGGAACAAATCAGAGCAGATGATTGTTACACATATGAGGACTATATTTGAAGTCATTATTGAAGGATTATCAGTAGACAAGGACCAATAGATTATGATAATCCCATGGAACCACAGGTACTAAGGACACAAAATGGAGATTAAATAATGGAGAAAAAAAAATAATGACTGAACAATTGCTACGCCCAGAGGTAAAGGAAATAGAGATACATCCGCATTTTTGGAGAAATCTTTTTTTGATTTTTGCTCATTGCCTTTGTAATATGAACATGGTTGTATAACAAATGACTATTCCTTATCACGAATTACAGAATGTTGTAAGATAGTTGAAATAAATTGACAATTTACTATACTCATAATATACCCAGAATTACAAGAGAGAAAAAAAATACATGGTTGATGAAATTGGACGTACTGAGATTCTGCTCACCCCGAGGATATTGAAAAAAAATAATGTTATCCCAAGGACAGACATGTCACAGATATATCATGGAGATATTATGAAAAAAAAAAAAAAAAAGAATACCTAGATTGGAAATGCAGCAAACTTTGTCAAGGACACCAGGAAATAGACCCCCGCCCCACACTTAAGATAACTGACGGATGAGATTTTTGAATTATAAGTACCATAAGTCACCCATCTGGCTGTAGTCAGCGGATGTTACAGGCACCACATAACTCTGACTAACCCTCGACCTGCGAAGGCAGAGTTGGTGTCGAAATTTTGCACATATGTAAAAAGACATGTTTTTGTTCATGTTTTGGTAAAGTCTAGACATTTATGTTAATGGTTCTATAAATGATTAGTTGATATATTGATGATAAATATTCGCAGATATAGTACATGGACAATTAATAAGGATATATTTCCAGTACAGAATAAGAGGAATAGGAAGGATCCACATTTTAAATATTGGAGCACCATGAGCGATGAATTGGACTTATAAAGAAAATGGAAATGGTACACTGTATGCAAGGATAACCAGAAATAATATGGATAAATAGTAGTCAGAGTGCCAGGAACTTTGTCTTATAAGAATATTGTAGATTCCTCACAATCAATTGATTATTTTCTTCCTTTCTATGTCACATTTTTTGAGTGATGACCCCAACATTTTTTTTCATCTCATATTGTCACAAGTTCTTACATCTCAGTTGATTGTTCCATAAATAATTGTTTGATGTGTTTTTGAAAAAGGTATTGCTAGATAAGGTACATAGGGAGTTACTAAGGATGAATTCTCAAGATAACAGGAGGACTAGAATGGATACAATGATATTGGAACACCATAAATGATACATTGGTGTTAAGAAAAAAAAAAAAAAGGAGACAAATATAAATTGTATACAAGGATGCCTCGAGAGTGACAACATGGATACATATTGTCAAGAGTATAAGCAGTTGTCTTAACAGAGAAAATAAAGTTATACGGAACCCAATGTAGAAAATTCATGATGATTTGGAAACTATATTTTTCTTTTCCCTTATATTTCATAATATGATAGTAACACATTCGTCTGTTGGTTGCTGAATAATTTGATGTTTGAAAATTGATGTATGGTAAGTCAAAGAAGATCTTTGAAGAATAAATATATATATAAAATAATATTTCTAGGGAAGAGTTCACAAAAAAATACTGTATTGACAGAAAAGAAGGAATGATTAGAAATAACTGACTAATGGACAGGATCACCACCAGACGCACGGATATTGGAGACAAACATCACATATTTTGAAAAAAAAAAAAAAAAATGTAATATAGAACATTTTCTACAGTGACGGACTTAGAACGAATTTATACACTTACCATTTGGAAAATGTCAATAACAAGGAAACATTCAGATAAATAAATAAGGATAAGCCATGAGGTTTTAATGCTTTTATTGTGAAAAATGATTACTTATAAAAATGATGCTAGTTATATTATCGTCTGATAAATATGCATATTATGTCTAGAGATGTTTTCTACATGTAATAATGAGCAAGTGGCTCATTCACTGAAAAAAAAAAAAAAAAAGAGAACATGATGAGTACCCATGAGAACATTGGCTATTCTATGAAAGTGGATTGCCATTACCATAGGAATTAGAGATTTTGGACATTTCTTGGAATATTGCAGAGTACTTGGGAAATAGAATAAATAAGTACGCCAGGAAAAAAAAAGATTTTTTAAGTACTTGCAGGCTTTTAATATGGAGCAAATAACAGGAAAAGAAAAGAGATAACACCCCCACCATATCTAGGAGAATGTAATCAACTATATTTTTGAATGAAATGTAATAGATTATGATAATCCAGCCAAGTTCGGCAAATAAGATAGTTTATTGTTCATTCCCCAGTGTTGCCACTCGTCACATTTTTTTAGTGATGACCTTATGATTGTTTTGCAGATTTTGTTGGGCAGTGTTGCCAATTTGTAAATTTGGTGAAAAATATTATGATGTGATGAATAAGTTACACTTTTTGAAGTTGATGTCCACTACTAGTTTTTTTTTACATAGCAGACGACCTCATATAGACATAGGACCCCAGTATAGGAATTAAATTAAATTTTTTTGGAAATATTTTTGGACTTAGAAAAATTTTTGAACTTTAAATTTTTCTGAAAATTTTTTTGAACTTAGAAATTTTTGGGGATGAATTTTTGTTATTGATAGTACTCAAATGTCTCCCTACGGGATACATTTGCGGAGCCCCGGGATCTATATGTGGCCGTGTACATAGTTGTTCCTTTGGAAACAGGCTATACTCCAACAAGACGGAGGAAGCACAGACTACCCCATAATTTTATATTTTATGAGAAACAGAATATAAAAAAATTATAGTGTCACATATTTAGGACAGAGTCGCTTCCACACGCCATTTCTAATAATTGGGTGATTTCCCCTGACCAATCGGATAGCTCAGATTTACCCCGGGGAATATAGAACAGGACGCCATCTGGCAGTAGAATGAAAGAGCGCAACTCAAGAGGTCGTATCTGGTCCAGCTCTACATATTTCTTAGTTTGAGGAAGTCAACTTCATACATTTATTTTAAAATGTGCATTTCAGGACATTGAGTGGTTTTATATTTCTTACTTGCGTAAGTAGTGACTATCATTCAATGTATATTTTGAATAGAGCTCCCAACCCTAGTCGCAGCAGAACTAGGTTCGAGGATTTGAGTCAATTTGCAAAAAAAAAAAACTAGTCTTACACCTCAAACCGTGTAGAGCAGAAAATATCCTTGTGTTGGAAAGTATTTAGCTCAAGGAATACTTATGATGATAAAGAAAACAAGGACAAATCTGAAGAGATGGGTAAATGTCGTCGAACCTAAGATAAGACGATAACTTAAAGGAAGGAACACAGTGGAATGAGAAAGTTCGCCATATTTGACAATTGAGTAGGCCTATGAGACAAAGATGCAAAAAGGGATTTTTGCATCGATGAAAGCATCTGATGAGATGTTAAAACTTTATTATGCTTATTATTGTAAAAATGTTCTGAATTCCAGATTTTGTTGAAATTTAAGTTTCATGCTGAAAGATATTAAAAGTTTTGCATGAAATCGAACGCTGTTGAAAAGGTGAATTACTACAGTTTTGAGATTAAGCGAAGAAATCTATCCATTTCAATTAAATTCGCTACATCAACACCTAAGAGAAGAAAATCGA
Organism: Oreohelix idahoensis; assembly: GCA_024509875.1. NCBI lineage: Eukaryota > Metazoa > Mollusca > Gastropoda > Stylommatophora > Oreohelicidae > Oreohelix > Oreohelix idahoensis. The sequence continues at coordinate 106,360 of JAMPIV010013092.1, forward strand.
ACCTGGTAACACAAATTTAGGAGAGAAATCTAGATCTCTGGTGATTAGGCCAGTTAAACATCTGCTCTCTGTAAAGTAAACTGAAAATACTGCATATACCGGCACTGCCACATGATGGTAATATGGTGCCGTTCCAGTCCTAAGGAACACCTGCCCCGGCCACAGTAGTACTAGATTGACCTAAATCATTTTTCGTGATTGGACCGTGCGTATTTGACAACCATTGTGTGTGTTTAAATAAACTGTCTATCACAATGCCGTTTTCACTGCAAGAAATGATAGCTATTGTTGACAATTATATTCGTACGGGATCATTCAAAAAAACATCTGAAATTTTTGCATCAACGTTTTCTGGTTCTAAAATTCCTGCAAAGAGTAGCATACAGAAGTTGATCTCAAAATGGCGTACAACAGGGTCGGTCGTTAATGCCAAAAAATGTAGAGTACCAACTGTTAGGACTCCAGAGGCCATTGCTGTTATTGGAGAGAAGATTTTAACTAGTCCTACAAAATCTGTGAGAAAATTAGCTCAACAAAGTGGAATGAAACGCACTTCTTGTTTTAGAATTCTCCATTCACTAAATTTAAAACCATATCGCGTAACGTGTGTACAAGAACTTAAAGAACCTGACAAGGAGAAACGTGTGAATTATTGTCACTGGCTTCTCAACAAGATCGTAGATGGCGAGTTGGATCCATTTCAGTACTTCATGAGTGATGAAGCGTGGTTTCATTTGTCTGGTCATATTAATTCCCATAACACCAGGCATTGGTGCACAGAAAACCCCCATAAGCTATATGAGAAACCATTACACGACCCAAAATCGCTGCGTCTGGGAATGGGATTGTCGGATATTTTTTGACACGAATGTGAACACTGAAGTGTATTTACGAATATTTGATGAGTTCTACGCACAATTAAGAAGTTATCAGCGGGAATATTCCTTCTTCCAACAGGATGGAGCAACTTGTCACACATCTCATGTATCACTGGCCCATATTCATAATGTTTTCATCGAGGAAAAGACTGTCAGCAAAGGATTATGGCCTCCTCGATCCCCTGATTTATCTACATGCGATTTTTTTTTCTATGGGGGTATTTGAAGGGAGTTGTGTATAAAACAAACCCCCATACATTAGAAGAACTGAAGGACAATATACAGACTGCTATCCAAGCAATTGACGTGACCGTGTTGCGAAATGTGTACCTCAACATGATTACTCGGGCACAAACATGTATAGACGTGCACGGCGACCACTTCCAGCCTCTATTGTGAGACCTACAAGTAGACTGCCAGTACTTTTCCCCTCCATACACCCTTTTCAGGATCGCCATATCCATCACAAGTTGAACAAGAGTTTCAACATACCATTGTCTTGTATACTGTGTGTGACGTCACATTTCTTCAACACTAGGACTACTTGGCAATTCACACTATTTCCAACACAATACGTCAGCATTCCATGACGTCACGGGCCGCTTATTCGTGGAACACCCTGTATAAAAAAAGATTTTCTTTGTTTCACTTCAATGTTTCACATTACTTTTTTCCGGACTTTACTTATTCAGAGTTTTACTGTTATGTTTTCTAAAGTTCTTTGTTTTTCGTGATTTTATATAAATAAGCGTTTTCTATGATTGACTTAACTGTGTCACATGATTGATTTTCCAGGATTAATTCATTTAGAGCTTTACTGAAATGTTTCATAAAGTCCCTTGTTTATCATGATTTTTATATAAATAAGAGTTTTCTATGTTTCACTTCAGTGTTGAACATTATTGATTTTCCAGGATTCATTCATTGCTTTACTGAAATGTTTCCTAAAGGCCCTTGTTTTTCGTGATTTTATATAATTAAGCGTTTTCTATGTTTAATGTTTCACTTTATTGTTTTTACAGGATTCATTCAGAACTATACTGACTATTTTGCTTCAGCAACCTCTGTAATAAGCGAAGACATATTAAAAACTGGATTCAGCAGGAAGATTACAGGTGTGCTTTTTAGACTTCTAACATCCTTTAGCTCAGATATCTTTTAATCTGTGTGATTAAAAAGGCGAGCAAAGAATAAAGTTACTTGGATATACCTGCATGTCGTAGAAAGCGAATGAGGATGTTGGGTGTGGGTAGGCTATCCCTCTGTTATAACTTAGAAAGTCACAAAAACTTCATGTAGCTTGTTTTAGAATGTTTGAGGTGAAAGAAATAGAGGGGGTGTCTGTAAAGTTTGGTTGCACACACTGTTACTGTAAAATGTCAGTCTGTAAAGAAGTATCAGTTGTATACTGTAAACCTTCTGTAAAGTGTGGTGTGTTCTCTTTCTTCTGTAAAGCTCCACTATCAATCACTGTAGCATGTTGTTTGTGGTGCCACTACTGTATGTGTCCATGGTAGTGTACAGAGTTGTCGAGATCAGGCATGCTCCAGTCTACCCAGCTGTAAATGGGTAACTCACCCTAGTCCTAAGTTAGGGAAGGCAAAGGCAGCTGTAAACAGTAGTTTCCCTCTAAGGCTCCAGGGGAAGCAGGCCCTAAACTTGGTCACTTCAACCGACGCAGGATGGTGTAGATATGGGTAGAAGTGTAGAGTGTGTTTACCGCGAATGGTGTACTGTTCGTGTTCTGACCAATCTAAACACTCATTCACTTGTGTCTACAAGGCACCAATGCAGACTGCTGGAATCTTTGTTTACACAGTTTATTTGGACGCTCACACTGGGACATAACGAGTAAATCATGGGTATGTTGACATATCAATTTGCAGGCATACATAGTAGATCCTATGTCATGGCACATTCATAAATAATAGGTAGTACATCAATGGCCGCATCCCCTATCTGACTAAGCGCGTCAGTGAAGGCGGATCGGTAAGTAACGAAAGTTGCTTTATATTCACAGTTTATCATATTGTGAAACCACGATAAGGGGTTTCTATCAAAATTGAGATCTCCTTGCCACTGTCCGAATAATAAGATACATGTTCCGTTCTTTAGACAGTGATCCAAAAAATGCGATGACAGGAATGTAACATGGCCGCCTACCTGAGTTGTCGCTCACTCGCTCACAGGAGGATATATATATAAGCCAAAGTTAATTTGCAATACATAAGCATAATTTCATAAAGTTCCTCCATACAGATCTACCGTAATCCAGTTACCTCACGTAGACATAATTACAGTATGGAGCCTGTCATCTCCGTCGATACAAATTTGACCCTAGCGTTGCGAAGCACAAAATTCCCGCTAGGCCTAACCGACCTGAGATCATCAAAACAGGGATTGGAATTACCTGGAGTCCGAATCATACATGGTACCGTACATTAGGAAAGTCTCTAACACAACTCTAGTAGAGACACAATCTCCTATAGAAGAAAAACTACTTCGTAAATCATTTTTACTGAAGAATATACCAACCCTGGAAAAATGCGTACCCGCCATTGTCACGGTACATCGGAACTCATCACGACTAGACAAGACAACTCCTACTTCCGCTAGAGCGGTGTAACAAGAATATAGTCCTGCCTACCCATCCAAAATATACAATATAGGACTGATTCTACTTGTACTAATAATATGTAATACATATGAATTCAGGCCATAAACATAATAAGCAAATTAATCTATTTTCTGGCCCTAAGAAAT
>JAMPIV010013092.1:115000-302907 GCA_024509875.1 Oreohelix idahoensis
ATAAAAGTGCGAATTTACGTAGTCTAGAAGGATAGATATGCTACGGAAATGTCACCAGTGTGGAACTGATGACACGAACAAGACAAGTACCTGTGATACAAGCGATAGGAAGAAGACGCTAGCAATGGATAGGACACACATTGAGGAAACCTGTTGATAGCATAACAAGGCAGTCGTTATCATGGAATCCCTAGTGTAAGAGATGCAGAGATTGACCACACACACACACACAAAAACACACAAAGAGAAGAGAACTTGGGACAGAAATGAACATGAAGAGGAAGAGTCGGAGAGACTTTGAGCTGATGACACGGGACTGGAGAACGTGGCTTGAGTTTGTTCAAAGCCTATAGTAATGACTCAATAAATCAATTAGATAGACGTTTGCCAATGAACACTTGTTAAACAACATGAGCAGATGAAAACTCTAAGCTCCGTATCATTCCCGAAGGTCTTTGAGAAGACCAAAAATAACAGACGAGCTACTTCTCCTACAGGCCAATCGAAAGAGGCGCTAACATGAGATTACCCGTATGTATGGGCTTGCAACCTCGTCATGTAAAGTACATTGATACATAAACTACTGTGACATAATTTGTGCGCTCTCTTCTTCTCTCCGGCAGTATTGAACTACATTTGTTGCAATGTAAGAGATGCAGGGATTGACCACAAAAAAAAAAAAAACACACACACAAAGAGAAAGAACTTGGGACAGAAATGAACATGAAGAGGAAGAGACGGAGAGACTTTGAGCTGATGACACGGGACTGAAGAACGTGGCTTGAGTTTGTTCAAAGCCAATAGTAATGACTCAATAAATCAATTAGATAGACGTTTGCCTATGAACACTTGTTAAACAACATGAGCAGATGAAAACTCTAAGCTCCGTATCATTCCCGAAGGTCTTTGAGAAGACCAAAAACAACAGACGAGCTACTTCTCCTACAGGCCAACCGAAAGAGGCGCTAACATGAGATTACCCTTATGTATGGGCTTGCAACCTCGTCCTGTAAAGTACGTTGATACATAAACTACTGTGACATAATTTGTGCGCTCTCTTCTTCTCTCCGGCAGTATTGAACTACAATTGTTGTGCGTACTGAATTATGTGAATTATTCAATTGTTAGCACATTCTTTTTCCCTACTGTCATTGTTCACGTTTCACGCTTTGATGCATGACAGGGCCAGACAAGCGTATCGCCCATCCCTGAAACGTGTTAATACCACATTGACTCCAGGTAAATGCGAGCATGAAGTGTTTGCTTAAGATTGCTTAATTACTTCCGACTCGAGAGCACGGTTAGGTGATTATAGATAAACGCAATCTTGGAAGACATTTAGAAGAGTGAGCAGGAAGTGTGATATGAGTAGACTTTGACAACATTTGTCGGATGTAGCAACTCCATATACGGAGGATGGCTGTTTGAAGTTTCCACACGCATAAGTCATACAGGAATGCTACATGAGGAAAAAGTTTTTATAACGTGTACTTTAAATGTATTGGCTGGCATTTGAGGAGCCATAAATAACCGTGCTGATTGGGAGTTTTGTCAAAAACGCCACGTGGAAGAGTGGGCCGGGAACTTACGATATAACGTAGAAAAAGTTTGACATGTGGCACTGAATTCCTGAAATCGTCAACGTAGACAGCTTGGACCTTGCCACAGAAAATAATAGAGTTGGATTCTGAATATATAGGACCGGACAAAAAGTATTAGGGGGGGGGGGGGGGGGGGGGGGGGGGGGGGGGGGGGGGGGGGGGGGGGGGGGGGGGGGGGGGGGGGGGGGGGGGGGGGGGGGGGGGGGGGGGGGGGGGGGGGGGGGGGGGGGGGGGGGGGGGGGGGGGGGGGGGGGGGGGGGGGGGGGGGGGGGGGGGGGGGGGGGGGGGGGGGGGGGAGAGCATCTCTCTGTACATCAGTAGGAAACTCGCTAACATTAATATGGAACCCGGAATTCTACAGGACCACTCCCAAGTTACATAGGGATTCTGAAATAGAAATAGAACCTCTAGTATATAGTCATCTATATCTATATATATTTATGATTATAGACTAGAGGTTCTATTTCTATTTCAGAATTGGACCACTACTGCAGAGCAAGCGAAGGCAACCCGTAACAACCACCATGTTCCATAAGGAGCGAAACAGGAAATGATTATGATACACTAATCATCACCATCATCATCATCATCATCAACATCATCATCATCATCATCATCATCATCATCATCATCATCATCATCATCAACATCATCATCATCATCACCATCATCATCACCATCATCATCATCATCATCATCATCATATCCTTTCCGCTCCTCATAGTGCATAGAGTCGCACAAACACCTGAATGTGCTCTTACAGAACTGGTTTATGTAGAGATTTATTTTAAATAATGACGTTGCCATCTCCTTGCAGATGTTAGACTAATACCAAACTAAAAATATAATGCAACAAGAACTTAGATAAACGCATGCCAAAAAATAATAATGCTTCAAACAGAAGATAAAGAAATTGTTAAATCAATTGGAAATCTGACGCTTTATCTTTCACACTCTGTACTTATGTTGTTAATTAAAATAACTTAACGTATGATTCCAACAGGGGACGGCACGCCTTGTTACGTCTGGGGCTCTCTCAACTGGCCATGTTACGAAGGTAATGAAGGTCTAGCAGAACCACGCTACACCAACGCTGATATTATTTATCGTTTGAACCCGAAAACCAAAGTTATCATCTTGCTCAGAGAGCCAGTTAGCAGGTAAATGTCTGTTTATTTATTTATTTTTTAAGATATGTAAAAGGCAGTTGAATTATCTCTTGTATAGTGATACATTTTTGCTCAAGGACAAGGATTTACCTACATAGCTGTTGATATATTTTTTAATACCTTTCACAATTGCAATGGTTTAATGCCTACTTAAATGTCAACTCATCCTTATATGACCACCGGCTATGCACAATTCTATGGTATGTACATTTGGAAGTGAACCTCTGTCTATGAGGCTAATTACACCCTCATTGACTCTTGAAATCATCCACACACTTCTAGGGATTCCCCCTGTGGTGAAACTTGTTGAGAACCCAGCATTGCACACTAAGCTTGGAGGAATCACTTGAGTCCCAGACATCACTCTGGCTTTAAGCTGGTTGGCTGCATTTAGGAGGATCTCGATAGGACCCCATTATAGGCAGGAAGAGCTGAGAAATGGCTCCGTGTATGAGAGCCCAGAAACAGAGCACAGTATTTAAGCTCTGCGTATTTGAAGAGTCCCTTGGATGGCGGGGAATGCTCAGTATGCCACGCACGTTTCCTCCTAGCTTGAGACCAGATGTAATGATCCTTTAAATGCAAGCCAAGGTGGAGAAACTGGAGCTCATGACTTCAACTCAGCACGTTTTGGAATGGCAGAAAAGCCGCAGGAAAAGCCTAGTTTTTCAACTTGGTATTGGCTGCACAAAAGCGAGAAGCTCAGCAGCTCTAGTTACACAACAACAGCCAATTGTAAATCTCTGAAATATGGAGATCAATTAAAATAACAAAGGGGCTACATACTTTAGTAAATAGGGGCTTGCATAGAATAGAAGGGTTAAAAAGGTAAGAAAGATGACCAATATGAAACTGGTGCCCAAAAAAAAAACAGACAAGTGCCAATGGAACAAGAGATGAGAAGAAGACTCTGGAGATGGATAAGACACACACTCAGAGAACCTGTTGATTACTGTTTAGCTCTCCAAGGAGCTTAGGCCGTCAACAGATTCATGCAAAGCCTTTCTATTCTGTGCCATCCATTCAAGGTCTTTTCATATCTTCTTTATTCCTTTCATATCTGTCTCTAATTGTCTTCTCCATATATACTTAGTTCTCCTTTTTACCTCTCTGACCCTAATTATTCCAGATTAAGAATGCCTTGTAATATTATTAACAGGTTTCTTCAAAGTAATTCGTACCCAACACCTGGGTCTTCTTTTCACTACATTGTTCCACTGGCACTTTTCTCGTTCTTGGCGTCAGTTCCACATTAGGGATCTTGTCTCACCATTTCAATCCTTCTATTCTACGAAAGCACAAATTTATGAAGTCTATAAGTATGGTTTTTTTTTTTTGCCTGTTCTTCATGTTTCAGATGTGAACAGTAAGACTAGCTTAATATCTGAGTGAACAGTTCTGACGTATATGTTCATGTCGTGATTTCTTTTGAATTTTTAGTTAATTTCCAAATGCAATGAAAGTTCCTCTGGTCTTTTGTATTCTTATTTTGATATGAACAACTGTTCTTCCCGCTTTGTCTATATTTCTGCCAAGATATATGTATGAGTCCATATCTTTAAGTGCGATATAGTTATAAATCTCTTCATTTATTCGTGTAATATTTGTTTGCTCTGTCTATTTTTGTAATAATTGTGACCTCTTTACAAGTATTTTCGCTTTGTTTTTTTTAAATTATTTTTTTACAGTCATAAGACCCAGGCAACGGGACAATTTAGGTCGCCAAGCTGTTTTGCCAAGGTCCACTGTATTCTATTGCAGATGGCTGATGCCGTTGTTATAATAACCCAATCAGTCAGTCAATCAGTCAGTCAGTCAGTCAGAAGAGAAGTGGTAACAAAAGGCATCCCTGCCACACTACAGTTCTTATCTCAAACAGTTCTATAAGCTGTCTTTCACGAAGAACAAGCTAAAGATAGGAACTGCCGATGAGTGTTAATGTGGTGCTGATAAAATGAGTGCTTAACATCTGCTTAAAATATGCCGAACATATGAGTAACAGTGGAAAGCACATATGAACGTCATCATTACAAATTTCGAAACAACTTTATAAAGATGCCAATAACCTGAAGCTGACCACTCATTTCTTTGAAAATATTCAAGTAGACGTCTGAGAATGTACGAAGAAGAAAAAAGAAGAGAAGAAGAAGAAAAATGGACTCAATAATGCTTCTTCAGTTTCCGAAGTGAATCTCAACTATGAAATGCGTATTCATATCACCCTGTAATCTTTTAAATTAACATGCCAATTATATATACTACTTCTCCATATAAATACTGCCATCAATGGTACCTATACCTTGTAGCGGTATGGCAGCTTGCGTACCCTGACAATCCCCAGAGCTATGCCAGTGGGAGTTTTACTCCTGGTAGGTTCAACCAAGCTGGACTGGTCTGTGTGGGTAGGGGTCAGACAAAAGCTGGTACCCTGGTCCTCCAGGTTGGGGGTTTTACACAGGGCTGACACCCCTGTCTGTGTAAAAAAAAACAATGAAGTTACGGAAACAATAATAAATGAACAAACTTTGCTGCGGGATGGACATTCGGAGTCTGTGGCTCGTATGACTGTCAGTGGTGAAAGCCGATACTTCTTTAGCCTAAACACCATCTGGAAGTCCTCCCAATACAGCACAAGCACAAAATTAAGATTATATCAGAGCTGTGTGCTTTCTGTGCTTCTCTATGGTGCGGAATGCTGGAGAGTTACAGAGAAGGAAATGTCGAAATTGTCCTCTTTTCACACAACATGCCTAAGAAAAATTCACCGCATCTTTTGGCCGAATACCATCACTAACCAAGATCTGCTTACTCGTAGCAAGCAAGAGGACATGCACACCATCATAGCTGGCAGACGCTGGAACTGGGTTGGTCATGTCCTCAGAAGAGACCCCGATGCCATCACAAGAACAGCTATGCTTTGGACCCCTGAAGGAAAACGAAAGAGAGGCCGACCAAAAACAATCTGGCGGAGGACTGTGGAGGCTGAGATGTAAAGAATGAACCAGAGTTGGGGCACTGTACGAAGGATGGCCACCGACCGAGCAAAGTGGAATCAATTTGTTGTTGCCCTACAAGACGCCACTAGGCGTGATGGCCACTGACTGCTTTGACGGTCGGCGGCTAAGGATCAAAGAAGAAGATATAAATAGTTTTTTTTAAATCTGTTAAACTGACTGACATTTGACATGTGATTGTCCTGCAGGTTATATTCTCGGATGCTGACGTGGATAGATGAACCTCTACATCCTGTCTACGTAAATGCCAGCCCACAGCGTTTCCATACTTTTATAGAAGAAAGAATAGAAATGTACCGGAGCTGCTCAAAATTATGGTCTTTCAGGCACTGTGCTTATAACGGTACTCTTTATCAAGAGGCTGTAAGTTCGATTTGTCATCGCCATCATCTTCATCATCGTCATCATCTTTATCATCATCATACTTATCATGATCATCATACTTATCATCATCATCATACTTATCATCATCATCATTATTATCATCCTCATTATAAATATCTATAGGCTCCCCTTCGAGCACGTGTCCCCACAACAACAAAATTCCAAACCCTCCTATCTTGTGCCATCTATTAAGGTTTTCTTTATCCTTGTCATGTATGTCTCGAGTTCTCTTCTCCGTGTGTTTGTTTTATATATCTCGATTTTTTCTTACCGTGGAGATTCTATAACAGCGACTAAGTACAGTAGCTTATTACTTTTGATGTAATGTGACATGTGACCAACACCATGTGACCACTACAACGGCTGATCATCTTGCAGGAAGCCATCATCAATTCAAATGCTTTTGCAGTGCTGGTTTCTGTAGTAATTTGTCTTATATGATGATTAAAGTAAATACAGAGAGAAACCCGAGGCCTGTAAAGAGTTAATAAATAATACATTTATGGTATGTTGCAGGTACTAGTGAGAAATAAAGAAGTAGAAGCCTAGACAACAGAAAAACAATAGAAACGGTAGGCGTACCGGTGACTCGAACTCAGGACCTTCCGAAAGGCAACGCCACCTTGCTACGGAAGCGAATCGTACAATACTCCCTGCCACATTGGCACCACAAAAATAGTACTTCGTGACAGGGGTCATTAGCGCAATTTTCGACACGTAAACCAGCCCAGTGATTATCCTCATATTAGCTACCTCTGGCAAAAGAACCATTGGGCGTCCGCAGTTGAGGTTCAAAGATGTGTGCAAGAGAGACATGAGGGCATTGCATACAAATCTTTATAACACATAAGGAAGGGAAACCACGAGGCCTGTAAACAGTAAATTAATATGAAACAAATATAAAGGTATGTTATAAGGCATTCGTAGGAAATAAAGAAGTAGAACACTAGACAACAGAAAAACAACAGACATGAGTGGCTTACTCAGGATTTGAACCCTGGACCTTCCGTGCGACAACACCGCCTAGCTATACAAATCTTGCAACCTGGCAGGATGAAGCTGCCGATCGCACCAAATTGCGATGCTTTCTACGGCGCCACCTTAGACTGGGCAAAAAGAAGCTCTCACGGCAAGCAAAAGAGAGGAGAAAACGACGAAAGGAACACCAGGGAAATAAGCAGCTGAGGGCTGTCACCTCAGGGGCGCGTTCATATAGTCAGTTATGACTGAAGGGACTATTATTATTAGTTACCTCTTACGATTTTCCTGTATTAATAGTAATCCTATTCTTTTCTTGTCTATTCGAGGACCACCGGGAACTAAACAGGACATATACGAGGGACGGTCAAAAAGTAATGCCTCGTAATTTTTAATTTCATTAAATAGGCAAGAAAACAGATAAAATTCACATTGAAATGTAGCCCGAAGTCTGAACTTCAAAAATTTATTTCTCAACGTAGTCTCCGTTATTTGTTACAGTTTTTTTTCCATCTTCTCACAAGGGCATGTATCCCCGCACGGTAAAAATTTGTGTCCTTTTTCTTAAACCACTGGCGTACACCGCGTTTAAGGGTCTCGGTGTCCTCAAAGTGATGTCCGCGAAGATCTTCTTTCAGTGGTCCAAACAGATGGAAGTCAGAAGGTGCAGGATCGGGACTGTAAGGGGGATGTGGTAATAATGTCCAGCCAAATTCTGCAATCGCATCAATGGTGCGTTTAGCGGTGTGTGGCGTGGCATTATCGTGCAACAGTAGTGCAGTTCTCTGATCTTTTAATGGATAAAGTCGCCGAAGACGACCTCTAAGATTCTTCAAAGTTTCAATGTAACGGTCTGCATTCACCGTGTTTCCCTGTTCCAAGAAGTCGAGAAGAATCACACCCTTCTCATCCCAAAACACGGAGGCCATAACTTTCCCTACAGATGGTGAACTTTTGAACTTCTTTCTTGTCGGCGATATTGTGTGATGCCATTCCATTGACTGCCTCTTGGATTCTGGTTAAAAAAAAATGAACCCAAGTCTCATCACCTGTCACAATATTCGATAAAAACTCTTCTCCTTCAGTTTCGTAACGGTGCAGGAGGTTGATGACTATGGTTTTCCTTGTTTCTTTATGTCTGTCTGTCAACATTCTATGATATAACGTTGTTTTAACCGAACGTCTTTGGCAGCCATTTTTAAACTGTTACAGTGGTGCCACCTGTTACTGAAACAGGTTGGTAATGCTATACAGTGCAGAAGAGTGTTTGAGGAATCCGGCTAAATTTACAAATTGCACACCGATGCAGTATTTACATACATAAAAAATAAGAGGCATTACTTTTTGACCTTCCCTCATATATATACAATATATATATATATATATATATATATATATATATATATATATATATATATATATATATATATATATATATATATATATATATATATATATATATATATATATATATATATATACACACAGTAGCACTCCATTTATCCGAACCCCATTTATCCAAACCCCAATTATCCGAACAATTTTTCCAGAAAAAAAAATCAATCGCCACCAGTCACTTTAGACTACATTTCTGAATCTTTTCATGCGGCAAGCTTCAAATGTGTGCGAACAATTTGTAGAGGATGGGATGGGCTAATGGTCGGTCGCTTACGTACAGGAAGTCAGTTAGATCATAAAGTCAGTTAATATCTGGTTTACCAATCTAGTGTACGTGTGCGTTCTAGGCAGAACACTGGCTAAACAGACAGTTCAACTTAAAATAATTGTGTCTGCTACTACAGCAGAATAATTTTGGTGTACAAGTATTTCTCTGTGCGATATGGCATCTTCCAGTAGGCCTAAAGCATATAAAAGGAACCGCAATGTTTTGTCAATTGAAACGAAAACAGAAATTATCAAGAGACTAGGAAAAGGTGAAACTGTATCTTCACTTGCGAGGATTTTCAATGTTGGGAAAGCTACCGTCTCTGACATCAAAAGTAAAAAGGATAAAATTATGAGTTTTGCATCGAAATTGGAGAGTGAAAATGGGTCGAAGAAACTTAAAACCATGAGAAATGCGAAATATTTGAAATTGGAAGAGGTTTTGTATATATGGTGTCTGCAAAGAAGAAGCAAATCGGAACCTATCTCTGGCTCTCTATTGTGTGAAAAGGCACTTCAGTTCAACAATCAACTTGACGGTCCTCCTGATTTTAAATCTCGTCATTGCATACGAGAACTGGAGATTCAAGGGGAATCTTTATCTAGCGATGAGACTGCCGCTGAAAATTTTAAAGAAACATTCTTGGCTTTCTTGGAAGAAGAAGGTTATTCACTCGATGATGTGTATAATGCCGATGAGACTGGCTTATACTGGAAATCATTGACTCAAAAATCACTTGCATCTCAGCGCGAAGCAGCTGCTCCTGGATTTAAAAAGTGCAAAGAGAGAGTAACAATTTTGGTAGCCGCGAATGCCAATGGAAGTCATCGTTTACCGGTGCTAATGATCGGCAAAGCAAAAAAACCACGTTGTTTAAAGAATGTGACATGTCTCCCATTGTGCTACAAAGCACAGAAGAGTGCTTGGATGAATAGTGAAATATTTCTTGATTGGTATACAAATCAGTTCATCCCAAATGTGAAGAGGTTTAGAGAACAAGAAAAGAAAACTGGAAAAGTAATTCTTCTACTGGACAATGCACCATCTCATCCAGAAACGGATACATTGAATGCAGTTGATGCAAATTTTAAAGTAATTTTTCTGCCTCCCAATGTAACAACACTGATTCAACCAATGGATCAGGGTGTTATAGCAAAGCTTAAAAAGATGTACAAGAAGGAAGTCCTGCGTCGTTTATTGTTGGCTGAAGATGACGAAAGTGTGGTGGCGTTTTCCAAAAAGCTTAATCTCAAAGACTGCTGCTATATGTTAGCTGATGCTTGGACCACCCTGTCACAAGATAATCTCAACAAGGCTTGGAATAGATTGCTTGGGAAAAAAGGAGGAAATGAAACTACTGCAGTGGACACAAATGATGATTGTATAAATGAAGTTGTGGAACTGTTTCAATGCCCGGATTTTCGGACTGTGACAAAGATGATGCCCACATGTGGCTAGAAGATGATAATGATTCTGGTTTTCAGTTTTTGAATGACGAAGAAATTTTGTCTTTTGTGCAAAAAGAAAACCAAATACATGTAGTGACCGATGACGAAGACTCCTCAGAAGTACATGATGTACTTGTAGATTATGAAGAAAAACCAAAACGTCGACCAAGTCCCGAAGAGGCCTTTATAGCACTAGAAATTGCGATGGCTTGGTACGAGCAAGAAGATGACAGCTGTCCTACACAGCTTCTGCTGTTGAAGAGAATGCTGGTTTTGAATCGTTTGTAATGTTATTTTGAAAACATTTCTCTTTCTTAAAAAAAAAAAAATTAATACAAGTAGTACATGCACTGCAGTGTAATGACAGATTTTGGTGATACAGTAATCTAATACAGTGTGGGTATTATTATTACAGTACAAGTAAATATGTTTTATAGTGTATTTTCCTTGTGATGGTTAATTATTTTTAGAAATATGTGTACATGTACTCGATACATTATGTAATCCAATTATCCGAACATTTGATTATCCGAACGATGCTCGGTCCCATGGGGTTCGGATAAATGGAGTTCTAATATATATATATATATATAAAGCTTACCGGAATACTGCAATTCGACCGATGAGAGACGTTAAAATTAAGGAGAAATCGAAGGAAGTAGACACAGGGAAAAGAGTGTAAACAGAAATACGACTCAAAATACATTAAACACAAGAGAGTGCATACTGGAAACAAAATTAAGAAAAGATAAGAAGAATTTGTTTAAAGTTATTGATGAGGAGATAAACATGAGAGGGAGTAATCAAAAGAAATGAAGTCGAGATTGATGCGAATATGAAATGAAAATATAAGTTAAGAGAGGGAATGAGGAAAGAAAGCACATACAGAAAAAAAAATAGAATGAAAAAAAAAAAGAGTACAAGTATTGGTTTTGGTTTTAAAGACTATCTTCATTGCACACGGACAACTCTATCAGTGCTCCGATCTCCTCCCTTAGATCACATAAGGAGGATCTCAGCACAGTGCACGAACTCCATAGCAAAATGTAAATATATAGGAATCACACATTCTATAAATATTTTTGTGGTAAGTAGGTTTCTAATTTTTAAATTTTTTCTGGACAGCGGCCTTATGGCTTACCCTTTACGATTTCCAACGGCCGTGGGATTTTTAACGTGCGCAACTTGCACACGGGACCTCCTATTTTTTCGCTCTTACCCGAGAAGGCTAGGTATCTCACTACCCAGGAGACCAGGGGGGAGTATGACATCATAAGGACCACTGATTCTTTTAAAAAAAATCCATAAATTATATTCCCTCAACTGGGAATCGAACCCGGTACCTTTAGAATTCGAGGCGGACGCCATAACTCTTTGCCACTCCGACCCCCTAAGTGTAGGAGGGGGTAGAACAAGGACAGAGGATGTGCTTCTGTCCCGTGTGTAGTTTCATGAGATCTCTAAAGAGATAATGAATAGGACTGCTACATCCTCAGACATGTCACACAAGGTGACTAATATGAGAATGTGCATGAGGCTGGCAACCTCATCATGTAGAACTTGACAGCTACAACAACCACCACTACAAGAGCTTGTGAATGCTTGGTGCAAGCTTCCTGCAAGGGGACTAACTGCATTGGCGGTTCCATGCTCCATAAGGAGTGCACGGGGGAAATGATGTTGACGATGTGAAACTGGAAGATCTCTCATTATAACATGCAGTGGCGATATTAGGTTGGGTGAGGCCCAAGACAAACGTGAACTTGCGAGACCCCATTTAAATAAATTCATGTTGTATCGACAAGTATATATCTGTGCGCGAGGCCATAGGCAAACACCTGGGTTGTCTGTTGTGACGAGATTGTAAATATAGGTGTATCTAGATGATACCAAGTGTTACTGCTAGACAAGAATTCTGGATTAAAAGAAATACCCCAGCCTCAGAAATAAGCACTGGTGTATGGATGGCACAGGTTATATTCAGGCTGTAAAGTATTCTTGTCCAAATAGAGAAGTAACAAATCAAGAACCTATGGTACCCTCTCGTTCAGACTACCCTATGCTTAAACAATAATGTAATTCCAATTTAAAATTCAAACTTGAACAAAAAGGAATTTATAAAGTCCCAATATACAATTAATGACTCAATTTATTTATATGTAATGTCTTTTCTTCTTGTGTTTAGAATGAGTTTTATATGAGATTATATTACACAATAATTCAGTTTCCAATTATATTTACACTAATAAAGTGTCACTGCAATAACAGATTTCCTGCAAACTGTTCTGTGATTCTATAAAGTTTCTTCATTGACAACTCGCACTTAAATTGCAACAATAGTTCATGTGTTGTTGAACTGATCTTAAAAGTCTCTTGGGCTGCTAGACTGCAATGTCCCAGACCAGAGTTGATAGGGTTACACACGATGATGAAACTCTTCACTGATGTTCCTCAAACACTAGAGTTAACAGTGGATATGAGTGGTCCCATTGCAGTGCTCCTTGACAATTAGGCAGAATAACACTAGGAGTTCCCACTTCAGAGTTGCTTGATGTAGATCTAGTTTGATCTTGTGTTATGACATGAAATGAATTGAAGCTGCAACAATACAGAGCCCGTGGATAGCATCTTCTTATGATATCCACACGTCTACTGTCGTGGGTGTGAGTGTCTCTGCTGATGCAAGTGTACGAATGCACACATGTGATTGTTAAGTTTTCAGTTTCATTCATTCATAACCCTCCACTCCCAAAGGAGCATAGGCCTTCAACAAACACATGCCAAGTCCTCCTGTCACGTGCCATCATCTCAAGTTCTTTCCACGTTCTCCTCACCATTTTCACCTCTGTTTCCAGCTCTCTTCTCCATGTGCTTCTTGGTCTACCTCTGCCTCTCTTGCCCTGGAGATTCCAGAACAAGGACTGCCTTGTAATTCTATCAACAGGTTTCCTCAGTGTGTGTCCTATCCATCGCCATCGTTGTCTTCTCATCTCTTGTGCCACTGGCACTTGTCTAGTTCATGTCATCAGTTCCACGTTGGTAACCTTATCATACCATTTTAATCCCTCTATTCTACGCAAGCACCCATTTATGAAAGTCTGTAGCTTTTTGGTTGTTGTCTTTGTTGTTCTCCAAGTCTCAGAGCCATACAATAGGACTGACTTCACATTTGAGAATTCGTGACTAGCTCTTTCCTCTGTCCGTCATGCAAAAACTGATTTCGTGTGTGTCCATATTCAAATTTAACGCGGCTTAAATAGCCTTGCATCCGGCGTAAGTTAGAACTGTGACGTCACCAGAACTAGGTGTGAGATTTTTTTTTTGCTGAACTGGTACATTTTGGTCATCTGTGCTTTTCATTCCCCAGGTTCTTCGTCGTGCTCATCTACTACATCAGCTATTGTTTCCATCCTTATCTCGTTTTATCTAGCAGAAATGTAGCTTTCTTTCCATACATAGTTTTTCCAAATCTGTTCAGCTTTCGATTTGCTATGCTTTGCAAAAAGTGAACTTTAACCCTATTTGCTAACAATTTTACCCACTTACTTGCTATTATCTCCGAAAATACAGCACGCATTACACTTTGTAATATATCCACAAATCTGTTGTCTCCTTCTTGAACAAAAGGATTAAGTAGAATTTCAATATGTCCATCAGTTTTCTTATACTTCTCCTAAAACGATGCAGTCCTAACACAAATGTGATCGCTGCCATGTTTCCATTGTAAGTTAGGCAACGCATTGTCGGCGAGCTTGCACAAAATGCGTGAAGCTGATTGGTCGCTATTCCAGAAACCCTACTAAGCGATTCCATGGTATGTTTCATTCTACGACATCTGTGCCTAAAACCACCACTGACAATATGCAAATTTCTTACTAACTTACAGGTTCTGCGATTGGCTGAAGGTGCGTATTCCGTGTATATCAAGGATTGGTTGACAGTATTCCCTAGGAATCAGATGCTGTTTATCAAGTAAAGTCGTGAATACATAGATATGTGTATATAAACATACAGACAGACGTATAGATAGATAGGCAGACAGACAGACAGACAGACAGATAGATAGATAGATAGGTAGGTAAGTAGTTAGATAGATAGATAGATAGATAGATAGATAGATAGATGGATGGATGGATGGATGGATGGATGATGGATAGATAGATAGATAGATAGATAGAGATTAGATAGAGATTAGATAGAGATTACAAAGCGATTAGATAGAGATTAGATAGATAGAGATTAGATAGATAGAGATTAGATAGACAGATTAGATAGATATATTAGATATATAGATTAGATAGATATATTAGATAGATAGATTTGATAGATAGATAGATAGATTAGATAGATAGATTAGATAGATAGATAGATAGATAGATAGATAGATAGATAGATAGATAGATAGATAAGATAGATAGATAAGAAAGATAGATAAGAAAGATAAATAAGATAGATAGATTAGATAAGATAGATAAGATAAGATAGATAGATAAGATAGATAGATAAGATAGATTAGATAGATAAGATAGATTAGATTAGATAAGATAGATAAGATAAGATAGATAGATAAGATAGATAGATAAGATAGATAGATAAGATAGATAGAAACAAAGATGGATTGAATGATAGATAGATAGATAGATACGAGAGATAGATAGATAGATAGATAAGATAGATAAGATGGAAAGATAAGATAGATAGATAAGATAGAAAGATAAGATAGATAGATAGATAAGATAGATAGATAAGATAGATAGATAAGATTAGATAGATAAGATTAGATAAATAAGATTAGATAGATAGATTAGACGGATAGATTAAATAGATAGATAGATAGATAGATAGATAGATAGATAGATAGATAGATAGATAGATAGATAGATAGATAGATAGATAGATAGATAGATAGATAGATAGATAGACAGATAGACGTATAGACAGAAAGAGAGAAAACTTATAGACAGACAGACAGAGAACACATAGACAGACAGACAGAACACATATAGACAGACACACAGAAAACATATAGACAGACAGTCTGACAGACATTCTATCCCACTGGTACATACGTTCAACCTTATATTTAATAACTGTTTCTATCCCCAGGTTTGACGACTACGCTGCAGATTTAGGTCTAACGTTAAGGAAGGTTTTCTCATTCTTAGATCTAGGTAAACTATTAGGCGAAGATACACATGATAGTGATACTATTAAAACAGACGATATTTTAGTTATATTATCTTCATCATAATTATCACCATATCTATCGTCTTCCATCTTCCCTTCCAGCCATTACTGACCATAGGAGCGTACCTCCCGAAATAACTTTCTGTGGCACGAGGTTGGGCAATTGTAGATCAAGCCCATGCAGCGAGACCCGGCCTGGAAGTCAGAGGACCGGTCTGGCCGTTACAGTCTGACACCAGTAGCAACCACCTGTCATCAGTAGGATACGGAACTTGCCCTCGTAGACATACAAGCATGTATTAGCTCTAGAATTGCCACAGTTATCCAAGAAGGATACGGAACTTCCCCTCGTAGACATACAAGCATGTATTAGCTCTAGAATTGCCACAGTTATCCAAGAAGGATACGGAACTTCCCCTCGTAGACATACAAGCATGTATTAGCTCTAGAATTGCCACAGTTATCCAAGTAGGATACAGAACTTCCCCTCGTAGACATACAAGCATGTATTAGCTCTAGAATTGCCACAGTTATCCAAGAAGGATACGGAACTTCCCCTCGTAGACATACAAGCATGTATTAGCTCTAGAATTGCCACAGTTATCCAAGTAGGATACAGAACTTCCCCTCGTAGACATACAAGCATGTATTAGCTCTAGAATTGCCACAGTTATCCAAGTAGGATACGGAACTTCCCCTCGTAGACATACAAGCATGTATTAGCTCTAGAATTGCCACAGTTATCCAAGTAGGATACGGAACTTCCCCTCGTAGACATACAAGCATGTATTAGCTCTAGAATTGCCACAGTTATCCAAGTAGGATACAGAACTTCCCCACGTAGACATACAAGCATGTATTAGCTCTAGAATTGCCACAGTTATCCAAGTAGGATACGGAACTTCCCCTCGTAGACAAACAAGCATGTATTAGCTATAGAATTGCCACAGTTCTACGTAGAAGTAGGATCGTGTCCTCACCCTAGAGCTCCCCAAGGAGCATAGGCCTTCAACAAACGAATGCCAAATTTTCATGTCCCGTGCCATCTTCTCAAATTCGTCCCATGCCTGTCTCTAGTTTTCTTCTCCGTGCATTCCCTCTATATCTAATTCCATGAGGATTCCAAAATAAGTACAGCCAAATTTTACACTCAACGCGTTTAATCAATATGTGTCCTATCCATCACCAGCGACTTCTTCTCATCTCTTGTTCCACTGACACTTGTCTGGTTCTTGTCATCAGTTCCACTGACACTTATCTGGTTCTTGTCATCAGTTCCACTGACACTTGTCTGGTTCTTATTATCAGTTCCACATTAATGATCTTGTCATACCACTGCAACCCTTCTATTCTATGCAAGAACCTATTTATGAAAGTCTGTAACTTTTTAGGTTATTCTTTTTGTTGTTCTCCATGTTTTAGATCCATACAATAGGACTGACTGGACATTTGAATTGAAGATTCTGATTTTTGTTTTTAACTTGGTTTCTTCTGATCTCCTTAAATTTCCCAATGATATGAAAGTTCCTCTATTTTGGTAATACAAATTATAGATTTCGGACCTAATTTTCTTTTGATCTTGATAAATTTCTCAGTGCAAAGAAAGCTCTTCTATTTTGGTTATATAGATTATGGTTATAATAAGCTATTTATGAATTAGAGAAGTCTGCGTAGTTACTGGTGGTCTTTGAGGAAACAAAGAAAGAGCATGCCTACTGCTCAATCAGGCATGTCGTAAGCAGCGTCTAATGTGAGGTTGTGCATGGGACAGGCAACCTCATCGTGTAAAACAAATTGTTATACAAACCCCTGCTTCAAGACCACGAGGATGCTTTTGTGCAGGCTTCTTGCAAAGGGGCCAGTTGCAGTTGTGGCTCAGTGCTTCAGAGGAAGCGAAAAGTGTCAGAGTTTTAGATGCGCTTCTAAGAACTCACCGTACATTATGTGCTACGGGAAACTTTTGTTGGACATGACGATCTGCGTTAACGTGGATAAATGCGTGATTTGCTAGAATGAGAATTCACTAAGTTAAGGGGAAATGATTTGAGGTTTTTTTTTTTTTTGAAAATAAGGGAAGTGACTTTGAAAATTATAATAACTATACAATTCTTTAAAAACAAAATCGTAAATTTTGTCAAGATATAACTGTTTTCTTAATAGCTAATGAACTAATTTTATACTGATACTAATAATAATAATGTATACATTTAAAGATTAAATAATTTTTTAATCTTATAAACAGATCATCTTAAAACACCATTAGTTTAGTTAGCAACTTTTCCATAACAGGATTGTTGTTTAATCCAGGATTAAAAACCTGGATTTTTTTGTGTGGGCGGTCAATGAGGCCGATAAACGAATCACCTGTTGCAGGCTCGGAGATTGTCCAATCT
Organism: Oreohelix idahoensis; assembly: GCA_024509875.1. NCBI lineage: Eukaryota > Metazoa > Mollusca > Gastropoda > Stylommatophora > Oreohelicidae > Oreohelix > Oreohelix idahoensis. The sequence goes on from JAMPIV010013092.1 coordinate 132,841, forward strand.
TTTGTCACAGTTGAAATGTACTTAGATTAATTAAACAACGTTGTGATTTGTTACACAATGATGTTGCAGAACTCAAATTGTTCAGAGCATTATTCAACAACTATCATCAGCGCCCTGCAGTGCATACGTCCTTTATAAGTTCAAACTGAGATCCCATGTTCTGCACCATCCGTTTAATTTCTCTCTGTCTCAAATTGTATTCACCATGTTTTGCGTCTACCGCTTTCTTCGTTTACATTGCGGATAAAAGAATAATTAATGCCTTGTAAGGTCAGCTGGTTTTCTCAATGTGTGGTTATTGTCCAACGACGTCTATTTCTCAACATTTCCGGGTGATCTAAGATGGTGGTTCCATCCTTGTGTGTGTCCACTCTTGTCGTGAAGATAGCCAAGTATGCCGCTATGGCTGATGTAAGCGTTGCTGTTGCAGGATTTCTGTAACATTGCTTATCTATCTGCCCCTTGATAATTCTCGTACATTAAAACTAGATCTTTCTACTACTATGGAAGCGAAGTGGTACCAGATCGAACACATATTCTGGTGATTGTCAAAACTTTAATATTTTGCCTCTCTGTATATTTAATGCAGGATGTAGTTCGAACTATTGTACTGATGTCAATCATTTGTTATTCTGTCATTCTTGACACCATTAATGACTTTTCTCAAGCATATAATCTTGCACGATGCGATTCTCGTTGCCTGAGCTGTGGGTAGGGACCATGTTTGACCCTCATAGCAAAGTGTGGTTTATATATAATTCCTAAATGGTTTCCATCTCTTGAAGAAGAACTAAATGAATGGGTTTTAGCTGAGTGGCAACACTGGTGCATCGATGCTCGAGGATCAATACGAATTCGTGTCCTTTAATTCAAAGGAGTGAAAAGTATCGCAACATGCCAGAAGTATAGACATTTCTTGCATCTCTAGGCTGGTGTGCCGTTTTATTAGCCCCGTTTCGCTGTCTCTTCGCCAACAGAAATTACCAGCAGCTTTGGAGGAAAACAAATTCTAGCTTTTCCTAAATTGATTATTGAAGTAACATTTGTGTGTACTTGGACTTATAATCAGGTCATTCATTTTGGACGCTTTATAAGTCCAAAAGTCTAGGGTCGACTTATAGTCTGATTGACCTATACGGAACTCGAGTATATAATGTATACTATTTATCAATTATTATTAAGTTTGCATGCTGATAGTCTGATGTTTGAGTTATGGTGACAGTTGGTAAGTTGCTGCACTGACTTTTTGACATCATGTTTGAGTTTCTCTGTCATGTTTTCCATTTTCTATGAAAATGCTTCTTGGGTACTTTGAATATGGAACACGTTTAAGTTTTATGTTGTTGGGGAGCTCGAGCCAGATATATTCACCACAAACATCGTCAATAACATAAATATCACATTTACAGCTCACACGTCTGGAATGTTCATTATCCCCCAACATTACCACCTTCCTCATAATCTTTACCATCAGTCATCTCCATGTCAACTCTTATCTTCATCAGTATATTATTAGCTACACTTAAAAATACGATTCCTGACTATCTTTTGGTTTCTTTTCAGCACCATTATCTGATGAAGAAATCCATAAGATTGTCAACTCCGGGACAGTGAACAAAGGCAAACATTACAACGTTGGACCGATACTTAATGAGACCAGAGAGATTCTAGAAGATTTTTATCGTCCATTTAACGAAGAACTGCCGGAACTTTTAGGAGACCCTAACTTTAAGTGGGATTATACAAAGCGGAACAGATAGATGTTAAGAGCTGATAGATAGGAAAGAAAGTGAATAAAAATTGTGTAAATATTTCTTCTTCTTCTTCTTACACTCTCAGACTTCTACTTGAATATTTTCACAGAAAGTAGTAGTCAGTTTGACGCTATCTGAATCTCCGCAGAGCTTTTCCACGAATGATACTGGTGTCAACGATATGCGCTTTCTCTGTTCCGCGTATGGTGGGCAACTTTGAAGCAGATGTTCAGCAATCATTTTATCAGTGCCACAGTTACACAGATCGGTAGTTCCTATCTTTCGCTTGTTGAATAGATGGTATCTCAATCTGTTGTGGCCAGTGCGGAGTTTGAACATTACTTCTTGCTCTCTTCTGTTGAGCTGGTAGTAAGCATCATTCTGTGTGTGACCTGGATGTTCTACATTCCATTTGTTTCTGTATCTGACTGATCAAACTCTTTGCCTCCTCGAAAGTTATGCTTGCATCAGGCTCAGGTAGATTTTCATCTTCCTTTGTCAATCTGTCAGCCTGTTCATTGCCGGTAAATATGAATTGTAGAAAATTTTGAGTGCGTGTTTGTGTGATTGTACAGCTTTGTTGGTAGAATATCAGAACTAGATATCATTTATGTTTTCCTTCATATGGAGTTTAGAGCCGCCAGTGCGCTGTAATTTGTCTCCACTTTGACTAAACATATAAATTTGTGAATGATATGACAAATTTGTGATTAGCGATAGCTTCTCATTGACTTTTATTAAATGCAATAGAATGTATGGAACATTCATTTTCTATTGTTGTTAATGCTTTTTTTTTAAAAATTGTATTTAATAACAACAATAAAAGTGGTCACTAAAACGTATTTGGTCTTTTACTTAATTTATAATATTTAAAGTCATAACTGAATAATAGTTGTTCGGAACGGTCAACACTTCTTCCTAGATACAATCACTTTTGAATAAAATATACTTTAATAAGCTTAAACACTTATGATAGGAAACTCTGTACCGCGCGATACAACAGGAGGTAATCTGATCATCAGAAGGGGTCCCCCGTCGATAAAGTATTTTGGCCCCTTATTCTCCTTTACACTCTAAAAAAAAAGGGGGGGGGGGGGGGGGCGGGCCCACTTGGTCATGACTCCCAAGTGTCTCCGCCTCCTGTTGTCTTATGTAAAGCTCACACGAAAGTTGGTAATTACTGGAGCTGTTTTTAAAGCAATAGACTCGCATATCTAGTTGTTTAAAGAAACACATTGGGAGCCGCGCTGGTGTAATGGTTACAACGTTGCGCAGGCGATCAGGTGTTCAAGGTTCAAGCCCGGGCGTCAGCATTTGAAGGAGTGTCAACGACCGGGATTTTCACTAAATAATCTGACCAGCTCCTGAGATAAACCCTCTGTGGATGGGAAGGAGCGAAGCTCCTGACCGGGTTTGAAGGAAAGTCCACAGACTCCCCAGCTCGCGATGACACGTCATTGGGCCGAAGGGCTGAGAGCCCAAGTGCCGCTGGTTAAGGAAAAAACCAAAAAGAAACACGTTAGCACATTACTATTCACCATCTGGCGCCCTCCCCTTCAAAAGCGAAACATTATATTTGCAGATCACTGTTTCTTTTACTTTTAAGCGATTCCTTTGATGGAGTTCTTTACAACTTATTTTACATGGCTTTAGTTATAACATAAATTCGGCTGTGTTAATGTCGGTTACAACTTGACATAATTAACGTGTAGAAAAAAAAATGCACACAAAGTTTCAGCAATCTACGATGAGCGGAGCACAGAGATTATGAACGTCACAGATTTGAAACGCGACAAATATCACGAACTATTTTGACATTTAAAGAAAAGGGGTTTAATAGGAGGACGAATGATTGAGTGAATTAATGATCTCCCCTTGTCAAACGCTTGTTTCATAATCCCTTACGTTGTAGTTACGTCACTGTCTTTATGGTAGCAATAGTTAAATACAACACGCAGGCATCTCTTGCTTAAATACAACGATCTGTTAAACAGCATACTTTCAGTTTACTGGAGTGTGTGTTTTGCTTGGGCTCGACAGAGATCTGGGTTAAGGTTAAAATAGTCATGATAGGTGCAGTAGACCCCAAAAGGGTATAGAAATCTCTGACTATATTTCATAATTATTTGCTTACATGCTCCTTGTGGAGCTTGGGGCCACACCTGCAGCTAGTGCTCTTGTTGGAAGCCTGTTGACGTACGGTAATTTATTTTTAAATAACTGAGCAAGTAACCCGCCAAAGCATGGTGGGGAACTAATTATAGTTTGCTCCGTCTGTTGCACGCCCTGATGGCGGCACAAGTTATCCGGTGGTCATGTCATTTCAATACATTCCATTTCTTCTTCGTCTTCATTCACTCTCAGACGTTAACTTGAATATGTTCAACGAAAACTTATGGTCATCTTGAGGCTATTGGTATATCCGAGGAGTTTTTCCAAGAATGGTACTGATAATGGTCATCTGTGCTTTCTCTGTTCCTCGTATGTTTGGCACCTCTGAAGTAGATGTTCAGCACTCATTTTATCGGTGCCACAGTAACACTCATCAGTAGTTCCTATCTTTAACTTGTTGAATATATGGTTGTTAAGGACGATCTCTTCGATTATTGAGATGTACCACGTTCTGAGCAAGGGTGTAAATCATAAATGTCAACAGATAAATGGCCACTCAAATAATGAACGAATCGTATAATCCTCAGTCATGTGGGTAACATTTATCGACAGACACTTTATTCACTGTAGAACAATTCTTCTTGATATAATAATATCATTCATAATTTCATTGTGTCAAGCATCAATTCATTTATCAACATCCACAAGCAGACATCCATTATTACAATATCCAGACGGCATTTCAAATATTGTTAATTCTTGTACACGTAATATTCATAGTTTTCCATATGATAATTCATTCCTTTAATTACTCCTGGTTCATCAACATAGTCCTACAAATCCATTAGGATATGATACACTATCATAAAGTCATGATCCACTAATATAGTCACGGCCGTCTGATATAAGATAACCCGCCCCCCCCCCCCCAAAAAAAAAAAGCATTACTATCAATCAATATCAAAGAAGATGCAAAATTATTACACATTAATATCATATCAAAATTACGAAACAAATCTCACATAAGATAATTTTCAATATCATTTACAAAAAGTTTGCATTACTACAAATCAAATTAATTTTTTAAAGTTTATATTATATAAGGTATCCTTACGTAACAAGAAATAATAATTGTTAGCCATTAAGACATTGATATTGAACAATGGTTGATGAGGGTATGAAAGTACTAAATGATTGATGGTACATCAAAAAATGTTAATGGATATTTACATTGTATGAAGGGAGCCTCGGTAGCATAGTGGTTAGTGCACTGGCTTCCTAGCTCAGTGGTCTATGGTTCGATCCCCAGATGAGGCGGGAATATTTTAGGCCACAAACGGCTCCTGGGTCGACCCAGCCCCAAATGGGTACCAGAGCAACTCTGGGAAGGTTAAGGCGGCTGGCGTGATGCCGACCACATCACCCCTCGTGTGCCGATGGTCAAGATAATATAGGCCTAACACCATATTCCCAATATGCCTCAATGGGCGTTTAACGGGTTCCTTTACCTTTACCTTTACATTTTATGATATGGACAAAACGAAATATTTACAATCAAAGTTGCATTGCCTTGTATAGAGACCATAGAGATCAAAGAAGGCAGGATGTATAACTAATAGTATAAACACAACAAAAAAGTTTTTAAAACTGTCCTGCTATGTCTTGTGTTCTGCGTGCGTATATTTGTGCAAATATTTTGTGGTCATACTGTGTACCATCATATACTGCCCTGTTTCTTCAAATCCCTACTAGGTATCTAAATTCAGCTAGTAGAGTTAATTGTTTAAGTTATGTCTGTGTCGATATATTTGGTAAGGTGTTGAGCATAACTGCTCGGTACATGTTGAGTGTTTGTTGTGTGTTGGAAGTTATTTCACTTCTTAGCTTGTTTAGGGTGGGGACCACTGTCTTACATGTGTAAAACAAGTAGTCTTCTGTTTCTATTGGGTTATCCTTGCATAGTGTACATTTTTGGGTGTTTTCCCTGCTTTTATTGATGATTGTTTACTCACAATGGGTGTTAAATTGTACAGTAAGCTGAATGTAACTTCTTTTGCTTGTGGTTTAACGTTTATTACGTGGATGTTTGTGAAGCTCTGCGTGTAATCGGTTACAAACAAGTTGTAACCTCTTTTTATGCGTGTACTCAAAAGTGGCTCTTGTGCTTTAACTAAAAGTGTGTATATGAGTTTTGGGTTCTTGTGCGTTAATTCACCGGGAAATTATAATTTTAAAAATTTATTACCCAAACTGATAACCGTACTTTTTCTTGACTGAAAAAGGTTGATTTCACATTGTGATTTGGGAGTGCCGCTGGTTAAAAAAAAAAAAAGGAGGCAAGTTAAAAAAAAAAAAAAGCGTTTCTCGCTTACGACAGACCCGCCATCAACATCCCCCCCCCCCGTATTTTTTAAAAGTTTATAAACCAATAGAACGGAATTGAATCAGTTCTACAAGTTAACGGTACACAAGAAACAAGGGAAATCGCTGCCGTTGCCTTCTCTAACTCAAGATCAGAGTCAGGTACCCATTTACAGCTGGTTAGACTGATGCGTGACACCTGTTCCCTTCCTTGCTGCCGTTGCCTTCTCTAACTCAAGATCAGAGTGAGGTACATATTTACAGCTGGTTTGACTGATGCGTGACACCTGGTTCCTTCCTCGCTGCCGTTGCCTTCTCTAACTCAGGATCAGAGTCAGGTACCCATTTACAGCTGGTTATGGAGTGTTAGAGACTTTACCATACTAGGTCCAGCATCGAGAGATGGGGCCTACCTAGCTATAAATGGGTACTTAACTTTGAGTTAGTGAAGGAAAAGACAGCGAGGAAGGAAACTGGTCTCCCCGCCTCTCGATGCTGGACCTAGTATGGTGAAGTCTCTAACACTCCATAACCATCTGTAAATGGGTACCTGACTCTGATCCTGAGTTAGAGAAGGCAACGGCAGCGAGGAAGGGAACAGGTGTCACGCATCAGTCAAACTAGCTGTAAATGGGTACCTCACTCTGAACTTGAGTTAGAGAAGGCAACGGCAGCGAGGAAGGGAACAGGCCACCCCACCTCATAAAGCTGGGACCCAGTACATCGAAGTCTATAACACTTCACTCCCCTACGGCAGAATGTGCTACGTGACTACAACCTTACTAATCAGTATATTTGCTGTATATATTATTTTAGGCATAATATAACAATTCACTATAATACTTCTTCCAGAAATGGTAGTTGTTTTATACGAGGGGCGTTTAGAAAGTAATGCACCACATCGTTTTTCTCAGCTAATAATGAAGATAGAAGCATGAAATTTTGCACAATTCAAATATGGCATATGCCAATTGTGTGCACCAAATTGCATAGCAACCGGGCATATAATACGGCTGCCCTAAACCGTTGAATTGGAGCGTGTTAGCAACTTGCGTTATAAACAGCGAATTGTGATAGAATTTCTCGTTGCAGAGAAAGAAACTGTTGTGAATATTCACAAGTGCCTTTGTGATGTGTATGGAAGATTTGCAGTCGACAGGAGTACAGTCAGTCGCTGGGTTCAGAGAATCAAAGAATCAGGAAGTGGAGATACGGAGCTGCATGATCGGCCGCGCTGTGAATGTCCTGCCACAGCCACCAACGCAGAAATGTTGAAATGCGCTGAGGGCATTATTCTTACTGATAGGCGAATCACTACTCAACAATTGGTCTTACAGCTGTCAGTCAGCATTGTTAGTGCAAATGCAGCTATAAAAATTCTCGGATTTTCTAAGGTTTGTGCAAGATGGGTTCCTCGAAGTCTCACAAATGACCACCGATTGCAAAGGAAAGCAATTTCTTCTGAATTGTTGGAGCGTTTCAATGCTGATGGAGAGAACTTTTTGGCTAAGATCGTTACAGGTGACTGTTATAGATAGGAATATATGTATTGTTTATTCTGGGGTCAAAGGGAAACCATTAATTGTATATATTTTTTAGTTCAGGGTGAGATTTAGCGGTTATCTCCCTTGTCTGGACAATGTCCATTATTCTGTATGTATATATTAGGATATCGATCATACAGCTTTCCGTATATGGAGCGGTCTTGCTCTGTTTTCGCGGGAAAAGGTCTGGATTGTTCTGCATGCGCGATGAACTTACGCGGGGAATTGAAGACTGTCTTCCCGGCAGTCGATGTGAAGTCTCCGAGCTGACAAGAAATCAGCGCTCGTCTCTGTCTATATTTTTGAGGGAATGGAGCCGTTTAGGTGTTAAAAGATATTTAAGTTTTCCCCTGTGATAATTCTGGCTTGTGACTGAATAGCCATGGATGTGAAAAAATGTGTTGTATCTTATTTCTAGACGGCAGTCAGGTAAAGAGACTTTTGAATCTTATCTTGTAGCCAAGAACATTATTAAGATGGCTTTCTCCTAGTGCGGAGATGTACTGAGTAGAGGAGACTGATGTTAGCCATTTTGAAAACCTTCCCGCTTGTACGGCTTATTCTTTTGTAGCTTAGATCTACATGACCTGTCTGGTCACGAGAAGTCAAGAACTTTATTAATGTGTTTTTCTCCGAGTGCGGAGATATATTAAATAGAAGAGACTGATATTAGCCATTTTGAAAAAAACCTCGCTGCTTGTACGGCTCATGTGTAGCTCGGAACTTTAATGCTAAGGTGGCTTACTCCGAGTGAGGAGATGTATTATATAGAAGAGACTGAGTTTAGATATTTTGAAGTAGTCCGCCATTCGTGCGGCTGATCTTGTAGCTTAGATCTACATGACCTGCTTGGTCATGAGGAACCAAGAACAGTAGTCCTTTAAAGCGCGCCAGTTGCGCGGCTTATTTGTTGCAGCTAAAGTTTACATGCAAAATCTCCATGATGTTGAATACTATGAGTTGATGCTATCTACATGATTATATGTGCTTACATGACAGTGTAATTGTCCGATGTCAGCCTATGTCACTGTTGTCCATAATAAATTGTCTGAAACGTCAACAGTCGTTCAACGCTTCCTGACTTCATCATGTGTTACTGAGATGTCTTCATGACCTATTTTTAGTAGCGCTGTGTGGGCGTATATTGCAAGAACAAACCTTGTGTTATATCAAGAAGTCGTCCTTTACTGGTGTTTACTTCTAGTGTTCGTCAGCTGTCAGTGTGTACCCAAACGACAACCACGTTACAACAAAAGTGCAGTAACATAACTAGTAACATAAACATGCAACACAACTGGTGGCCGTATCTTCGCTATCATTAACATAACACTTAACATAACTGGTGGACCAGTTCATCTAGGATCTAATACCTACGTCATTCGCTTCGCTGGATTTATAGCATTCTACATGAACCACTGCGTCACGCTCCTGTATTATCATTGCCAGTTCTTGTGTCATCGTTGCTGTTACTTTGGAAGTCAGTTCCTGTACCATCGTTGCTGTAACTTTGGAAGTCCGCTCCTGTACCATCGTTGCTGTTATTTTGGAGGCCAGTTCCGATATTCCTTCAGCGTTGGATCCTCGTCTCGCTGAACTGTATTGCTGTTGTTTGAAGGCCAGTTGCTGTGTCATCATTGCTTCTATCCCGGAGGCCAGGAGATTTTGTTTCACAGTTTAAGATAAGTGGCTTTATGTTGTTTGTATGCTGTGCCTCTGTGTTTTGATCTAATTGAGCCATCCTCAGAACACTATATTCTTATACTTTGTTTCATGGTACATGTTTTTGTGTTTATATTTTATATTTGTATTGATATTTCAGCGGGCTTGGTTGGGCGGTGTCTGCCGTAGGGTATCCCACTTTACCGAGGGTCTACGACAGCGTTCTTTGAGGACTCAGTGTCTGAATTCGTGTTTATACCGAATTCAGTCATTTTTTTGTTTAGTTGTGACGAGATGTGTTAGTGTCGTTTTCGTCTATTTTTCTCCGTTCTTTAGTTTTGAGTTGTTTTGCTTGTATTTGTCTTCCTTCCCTTTCCTATCATTTATTTCTATACACCTTTTTGTTTATACACTGTGTTGTCATAGTTTCATCGTATTATTCGCAGTTGTCATTACATTTTTTGTAACATTCTCTTTTAGTTCTGTCTTATTGTTCTTTTCATTTCTGCGAACGTTTTTATTTGTGATTTATATCTTGTCCCTGTTATTTTTGTATGTACCGTATATGCTATTATACACTGTCAATATTATTATGCACATTATATATACAATTGAGTAATTATATTAGTGACAAGTAAGTAATTATACAAGTTCTGGTATAAAGACTTGTCACCCACTGAGTTGGGACAGTGTGACTTATACAAAGTGAGTTATTCAGGTGATAAATATTTATACAAGGTGTTATATCATATGTCCCAACTAAGATGGTTTGGCCATGTCTGCAGAATGGGAGAAGATCGGCTACCACGACAAGCATGGGAAACAAAGAGCCAGGGATCCAGACCTCCAGGACGACCCAGAGTCCGCTGGGAGGACAACATAAGACAATCTTTGAAGGACCGAGGACTAGAATGGAACCAGGCCAGGAATAAGACCGCTGATAGAATGGTCTGGCGCTCTCTCTTCCAAACCTCTACACCTCACGGTAGAAGGGGAACGACTAAGTAAGTAAGTTATATCATATTATTCGACATAATGTCTACCCTGGACTATTTTATTGAGCAAGAGAAAGCCCTTGGCAAAACTGAAGAAAAATTAGAAGAATTTGCATTTGCTCAATATGCCAAAGCATAGAAGGCTGAAGAAAAAAAATGCAAATGCAAATGGACAGAGAGGCTGAAAAAAAGAGATTAGAAAGAGAGGCTGAACAAAGGAAATCAGAAAGAGAAGCTGTAGAAAGAAAAGAAAAACAAAGAATGGAACACGGAAAAAAAACGTTAGCTTTGGAGTTGGAAAAAATAAAGTTGGTGAATATGGGTAATTCCCAAAATGATTCAAATAACCAAACATCTTCTAGTAAGATGAATGCTGGTACTTATAAGGTCAAATTACCTGCTTTCAACTCTACCTGTGACGATATAACGTTCTACCTAACTAGATTTGAACTTTCATGCGAAACTCATAAGGTAGACAAATCGCAATATGTTGCACAACTGATGGAAATACTTAAAGGTGATGCATTAAATACTATAAGTATGGTGGAAGGGCCTGACAAGTTTAACTATGATGTTGCCAGAGCGGCCTTGTTAAAGAAATATCAGCTCAATGAAGACGGTTATCGTCTTCGCTTTAAGACTATGCTACCAGAAACTGGGGTAGAATTTTCAGAATTTATCTCAAAGATACGTCTTACATTCACACGTTGTGTTGAACTTTCGAAGACCGAACACACATATGAAGCCCTTATGGACTTATTGCTTCGTGACAAAGTCATGTCATTGGTTAATGAGTCTTTTCTTGCATTCTTACATGAGCGTAAGCCTACGAACTTAAAAGATATGGAACAATATTGTTGCCAGTATGTCACTGCACACCCAGAGGTAACTGTTAGTAATTCTAAAGTCAAAGAAGGTTTACCTGTGGCGTCAGCAGCACCATATGGTCCTAATTTTCGTCGTAATTATCAAGGTGCTCAACACAATTTCGATAGGAGGAGTAATCGTGATTTTGGACAGAACCAATGGGGTCCATCACGGAATGATTCTTCTTCAAGGAATTGGGGGCAATCTAATAGTCCTCAATATTTTGGTCCTAATAATTATAGGAACTTTAAAAGAGGTTACTACAATAGAAATAATGGAAACTATAGTAACTTTTCAGGTAGACATTAAAACCAATCTAAGAGATACTCTGATCAATGTGAAAATGACAATCACAACCAGGGAAACTTTGGTTCGAATCAAAACAATAGTTTCAATAGACCAAATAACAATGATTGCAAGAGAAATAATACTCGCGGTAAATCGCAACATAATAAAAGATCATGTCACCATGCTTACTCTGCTCAACAAGAGTCCCAATGTAACCATAATCAGGGTGATAATGGTAATAGTACCTCTAATGCTAATGCTTGCTATGCTTTCGATTTCGAGAGAGCATCTAAGTGCCCACAATGCACAACTTTATTTGAACCTACAACTATATCTACTTTGAGTTGTGGTCATCCTCTACCCGCTCTTCCTGCCGCAGCTGCGCATGACGGAAGAGGGTCTCTTATTCTACATAAAGATTTAGTGAACAATAATCCAGTCTCAGTTCTCTTTGATTCTGGATGCACTACTATTGGAGTTAGACAATCTCTCATAAATCCGTCCCGTGCCACTGGGAAAGTGGTAAAATGTGTGACATTCGGTGGGTCACTTGAAAAGTGTTCCACTGCTATCATCCACATAGCTACTCCGTTTTTCACGGGAGATGTTCACGCGTGTTTGCTCCCGAATCCTATTGCGGACCTTATTGTCGGACGTATACACGGAGTTAGAGAGTGTACCCCGGAGCAGATTACTATCTGGGAAGAACAAAACATTCAGTCTGCTTATGCAGTCACTACAAGAGCGCAAGCTCAAAATATTTCTCAAACTACATCTACGGAAACCTAAGAAGTGCATAACCATGATGATCACACAGTGATTTCCCAAGAGTCTTTTATAAAACTCCAACAAGATGACACTTCTTTGGAAAAATTCTTCTTACAAGTTAAAAATGATAATCCAAACCATAACACAAATCGTAAATCTTGGATTTCTAAAAAGAATGGAGTACTAGTCTGCATGGTGCAAGATTCTACTGCGTCTACTCATTCGCAAATTCTAGTACCTAAGAGTATGAGAGTTCGATTTCTACAACATGCTCACGACTCTCAATGCGCAGGACAAATGGGATTTTCCCGTACCAAATCGAGGATTCTTGCCTCTTTCTTTTGGCCACAAGTAAATAAAGATATGCGTATGTGTTGTCGCTCCTGCAAGATATGCCAAGAGGTTAAGTCACGCGGTCCACGCCATGCAGCACCTATCCAAGCTGCGGACATTTCTATCCATCCCTTTCAAAAGATGGCGATAGATATTATTGGTCCTTTTAATATCAAGTCGGCCAGAGGACACCAATTTATCTTAACATGCGTTGACATGTGTACTAGTTGGCCAGAGGCTATACCTCTCAAGAGCATTTCTACTGCCGATATTGCAGACGCTCTTTGGCTAGTATTCTCACGTTTAGGATTTCCCAATGAAATCTTATCAGATCATGGCACACTTTTAATATCAGACACTATGTCTCAGGTGATGTCTACACTCAGGATTGAAAGGTCTTTAAGCAGTATCTATCATCCGATGTCAAACGGTTTAGTTGAACGTTTCAATAGAACGCTCAAGAGTTTACTAGGAAAGATAACTGAGGGTCATCCTCAGGATTGGGACAGGGTCTTACCAGCTGCTGTTTTTGCGTATAGAGAGGTCCCTAACGAGCATACAGGGTTTTCTCCATTCCAACTTGTCTTTGGTGCGCAACCGCGCGGTCCCATGTCATTGCTGCACGATCTAATAACTGCTGAGAATATCAGCGAAGACAATAAATCCTCTTACAAATATGTAATTGCCTTAAGGCAGAAAATTATTGGAGCATGTAGATTAGCTACCTCTGCATCCGAGTCTGCTAAGCAGAAAGCAAGAAACTTCATAAATAAAAAAAGATGTCTACGTCAACTCTTTCCTGGTGACAAGGTACTTGTACTACTGCCTTGTAGAGAAAATAGACTTCTTATTACATGGAAAGGTAATTACACTATCATCTCTAAAACTTTCGATGTCTACTATGTCGTCGATGTGGACAGAAAACATAAAACTTTTCATATCAACATGCTAACAGAATTTCATGAACGACCACATTACCAACAACCTATTTATGAAGCGACGGACAATTCGCTATTCCCGCATGGCCATTACACATCTCTGTCAATCATACAAGAAGATTAATCTACTTTCTCAGAAGTAAATCTTCCTCTCTCCGTAATCCCACTGCATTCAACAGAATCATGGGAAAATGTGACTGTTTCTTCAGAGTTGTCTGCTGAGCAACAACAACAAGTTTCTTCTCTTTTACAGACTTTTCAGGATGTTCTCACTGACATTCCTGGACAAACATCAATTGTTAAACACGACATAATACTCACTGACCATAATCCTATCAGAGTCCGACCTTATCCTATTCCTTTACACTTCCAAACGCAGGTCAAGAAAGAATTGGATGAAATGATACAGATGAAAATAATTGAACCATTCACTTCGTCATATTCTTTGTCTATGGTTATTGTCCGTAAAAAAGACAATAACATACGTCTTTGCGTCGATTACCGTAAATTAAACCAGGTAACGATATTCGTCGCTGAACCTATGCCCTTATTAGAGGATCTACTCGTTAAGCTTTCTAATTCTAGGTTCTTTACCAAACTCGACTTGTCCAAAGGTTATTGGCAAGTTCCCCTCATTGAACGCGCCAAACCTCTTACTACTTTCTCTACACCTAGGGGGCTGTTCCAGTGGAACTTCATGCCGTTCGGCCTTATGAATGCCCCAGCTACTTTCGTACGCATGATGCGTCGTATCCTTTCTCATCGTCCTGATGTCATTGCGCACTTGGACGATATTTGTCTGTTTAGTGATTCCTGGGAAGATCACTATCGAGGTCTGGTTGACCTATTGTCTACTCTACGCTCGCATAATTTGACGACCAAACAGTCAAAAGCCTTTGTTGGCTTTAGCGAGATTTCTTTTTTGGGTCATCGTGTTGGTCATGGTCTCCTGCGGACGGAAGATAACAACACCACTAAAATTCTCAATATTACAACTCCCAAAACAAAGAAGCAAGTCCGTAGCCTATTAGGCTTAATACAATTCTATGGTAGGTTCATCCCTAATCTATCATCTATTACAACACCTCTCTCTACACTATTGAAAAAGGGGTAATCTAATTACCTAATATGGTACGCTGGTCCCAAGAATGCCAATCCTCACTAGATAGGATTAAGGGTCTGTTTTCTTCTCTACCTATCCTAAGACTACCCACTGCAGATAAGACTTTTGTTCTTCACAGTGATGCATCATCCATAGGAATCGGAGCCGCATTGATGCAAGAGTATTCGGAAACTCTGCATCCGGTGATGTATGTCTCTAGGAAGCTAAATGCGGTAGAACGGATATAATCTGTACTAGACCGAGAGTTATTAGCTATGGTCTGGGCGTTTCTTAAACTTCAGAGATTCCTTCTTGGTGCGCATTTTATTGTAGAAGCTGACCAAAAGACTCTAACAGCCATACAGAATAAGGATCTGAAGAGCTCAAGATCCACTAGATATGCTATTGCTCTTCAACCTTTTCACTTCTTGGTGCGAGCTATCCGTGGGTCGGATAATATAATGGCATAAATACTGTCTCGATGCCCACATAATTCTACGTGACTCTCTTTATAAATTTTGGGGTTAACTAGATACCTGTGTTTATAGATTAACACTCGAGTGGTACATGTCTATGATCCTGTTAAGTTAAGACTCTAGAATAGTCTGTCCAACTTTCTCAGTAACAGAGGAAGGTTTGATTATATCCCTACATGGGCCAAAAGTTTACATAGCCACATTTTATAGATAAAAATGTAGGATTGAACGTTATATATTATAAAATCCTACGGTTATCAAACAGAGTGTATCGTTTGCATTTTCTCACAGCAAATCAGGCTGTGATATGGAGAGTGTCAACAGCTTGCCCGCTGTGTTAAGATGTGACGTCCTTGCTTTTCATTTAGCGTTGGATGCTTCTATTGATGTCTATGGCTCTCCTTACAGTACACTATGCTTTGGAACTCCTGACTACATCGAGGATTCCTACTTGTTAATTAACATTGTTGTACATTGTCATATGATATTATGTTAAATATATGTTACTATGTAATCATAACCTTTCGATGATATATACAGGTGTCTCTATATTGTTGTATATTAATGTTAAAAGGATAATATCGTAATGACACCTCTATTTTTTGGTAATTCATTATTGCGAAATATGGCTATATTGTATTTTTTGGGGGATATATGGTAGTCATATTTATGTAATTTTCCAGCACTTCATAGTGCGATTGTGAGAACATAGTTTCTGTAAAGTTGTGAGATAATTTCTGTTCTCACCCGACGCTCCATTGTGCGTCATTATGGCCTTATGTTTTAGCGATGTATGTCTTGATGCCCTCTAGCTGCGCATCATTTATGCGCGGTGGGCTGCTTGTCTAGAGTATCATGCTCTTTATTTTTGCTTTGGTGTGTATGTTTATTGGGGTTTGTCATGTACAAGGTTTTATAATATTATGATATGCATTGATGCCATGCATTGTTTATTGTATCTGATTACCGTGTCATAATCCTTGTCGTCTCCTTTTCTCCTTCTTTGCATATCTCATCTTGCCTTTGTTTACTCGTCGTCCTTCTCTACTTTTTTCTCGCTACTATTTATACCTTTGTGTTTAGGACTTTATATTTAGAGTATACTTGAAGGTAGATATGTGTTTGCTTCCGCCCTCCTTTTTTCCAGTCATTGTAATTTTAAAAAAAAATATCTTTTTCCCCGGGGGTTGCGGTAAACTGTTAAAGATAGGAATATATGTATTGTTTATTCTGTGGTCAAAGGGAAACCATTAATTGTATATTTTTTTACTTCAGGGTGAGATTTAGCGGTTATCTCCCTTGTCTAGACAATGTCCATTATTCTGTATGTCTATATTAGAATATCGAACATTTAGCTGGCCATATATGGAGCGGTTTTGCTCTGTTTTCGCGGAAAAAGGTCTGGATTATTCCGTGGATAGCTCTACTTAGGGCTTACGCATGCGCGATGAACTTACGCGGGGAATTGAGGACTGTCTTCCCGGCAGTCGATGTGAAGTCTCCGAGCTGACAAGAAGTCAGCGCTCGTCTCTGTCTATATTTTGGGGGGAATGGAGCCTTTTAGGTGTTAAAAGATATTTAAGTTTTCCCTGTGATAATTCTGGCTTGTGACTGAATAGCCATGGATGTGAAAAAATGTGTTGTGTCTTATTTCTAGACGGCAGTCAGGTAAAGAGACTTTTGAATCTTATCTTGTAGCCAAGAACATTATTAAGATGGCTTTCTCCGAGTGCAGAGATGTACTGAGTAGAGGAGACGGATGTTAACCATTTTGAAAACCTTGCCGCTTGTACGGCTTATTCTTTTGTAGCTTAGATCTACATGACCTGTCTGGTCACGAGAAGTCAAGAACTTTATTAATGTGTTTTTCTCCGAGTGCGGAGATATATTAAATAGAAGAGACTGATATTAGCCATTTTGAAAAAAACCTTGCTGCTTGTACGGCCCAAATGTAGCCCGGAACTTTATTGCTAAGGTGGCTTACTCCGAGTGAGGAGATGTATTATATAGAAGAGACTGAGTTTAGATGTTTTGAAGTAGTCCGCCATTCGTGCGGCTGATCTTGTAGCTTAGATCTACATGACCTGCTTGGTCATGAGGAACCAAGAACAGTAGTAATTTAAAGCGCGCCAGTTGCGCGGCTTATTTGTTGCAGCCAAGGTTTACATGCAAAGTCTCCATGATGTTGAATACTATGAGTTGATGCTATCTACATGATTATATGTGCTTGCATGACAGTGTAATTGTCCGATATCAGCCTATGTCACTGTTGTCCATAATAAATTGTCTGAAACGTCAACAGTCGTTCAACGCTTCCTGACTTCATCATGTGTTACTGAGATGTCTTCATGACCTATTTATAGCAGCCCTGTGTGGACGTATATGGCAACAACAAACTTTGTGTTATATCAAGAAGTCGTCCTTTAAGGTGTTTACTTCTACAGTGTTCGTCAGCTGTCAGTGTGTACCCAAACGACAACCACGTTACAACAAAAGTGCAGTAACATAACTAGTAACATAAATATGCAACACAACTGGTGGCCGTCTCTTTGCTACCAGTAACATAACACTTAACAGTGACGAAACCTGGGCACATCATTTTGAACATGACACAAAAAGACAGTCAATGGAGTGGCATCATCCGCAATCACCAAGAAGAAAGAAATTCAAGACAATTCCTTCAGCTGGAAAGGTCATGATCACTGTCTTTTGGGACATTGAAGGTGTGATTCTTGTGGAAGTTATGCCAAGAGGAGAGACAATCAATTCGCAAACTTACATTAAGACATTGAAAAAACTCAATCAATGTTTTCGCAGAGTTCATCCGCACAAGAATCCAGCAGACCTGCTTCTCCTTCACGACAATGCGCGCCCTCACACAAGTCTGGCAACACTGGAAGCAATCACCAAATTGGGTTGGACTGTACTACCCCATCCACCCTATAGTCCCGATTTGGCACCCTCTGATTTTCATCTATTTGGTCCACTTAAAGATGCACTCCGTGGGACAAGGTTTGAAGATGATGAAGGAGTGATTCATGCAGCGAAGAAATGGTTACACGATCAAGACAAAATCTGGTTCGGGCTAAGAATACGTGCACTTGTTTCGCGCTAGCGTAAAGCCGTACAAGTTGATGGGGATTATGTTGAATAATACCGATGTTTACATGACATATCCATGTATATTGTTTATAAATTTCATGCTTTTTGAATAAACGGCTCCTGAGAAAAACGATGTGGTGCATTACTTTCTGAACGCCCCTCGTACTTATACTTTTCCAATATGTTTTGAATTTTCTCTAATAATTGTGCCCATGTTCCTGTGTTGGGGTCCTGCTGGTTAAATGCATAATTTATTCCATAAATTTTAATTCTATTTACCTGTATTAGTTGGAAGGGAAAATATGATTTATTGGCCCATCTGCCTATTCCCATTATACAAGATTTCTGAATATTTAGTTTAGATTCGCTAGCGTATCCAAATTCTGTGAAAATTTCAAATATGTTTTTTATAGAATCATTTGTTGTTGGAAAGAATACAGTGTCATCAGCATAAGCTAATAACTTCTTCTCACCTTTGTCTGGAACGAAGGTTCCCGTGATGTTTATGTCTTGTCTTATTCTTTCCAAAACTGGTTCGAGTGTTATTACATATAACAAGGGTGACAAGGGACACCCTTGTCTAACAGATCTAGACAGTTTAAAGAGTTCACTTAAACCATGGTTAACCAATACTCTACTTTCGTGCTTTTTGTATAGGATTTTAACCCATGTTCTACCTTGTACACTAGACTGTTGGTCTTCATGGATCATGTTATGCATGTGTGGTTTAAGCTTGAGAGTAAGAGCTTTGGCCAGAAGTTTATAATCGGTATTTAAAAGGGAGATGGGTCTATAATTTCTTATTGACTTTTTGTCGGAACTATCCTTAGGTATTATCGTGATGTAGGATTGATTTAAACTATTCGGGAGCTCTCCTTTTTGGAAGGATTCTTCAAACATTTTAATTAGAAGGGGCCCTACAAAGGGGAAGAAAAAGCTGTAAAATCCCGCGGTGAGCCCGTCTGGTCCGGGTGCCTTGTATTTTTGAAAAGTACTAATAACTTCTTGTAAATTGTCTAAAGTTAAAGGTTGATCTAGCTTCTCGCTCTCGTCTTCGCTTAAACACTTTGCGTATTGTAAAAATTTATCCTGTAT
Source organism: Oreohelix idahoensis (assembly GCA_024509875.1). Taxonomy (NCBI): domain Eukaryota; kingdom Metazoa; phylum Mollusca; class Gastropoda; order Stylommatophora; family Oreohelicidae; genus Oreohelix; species Oreohelix idahoensis. Next base: position 152,235 of record JAMPIV010013092.1, read on the forward strand.
ATTTGTGTCGGTTTCTTCTTTAGTGTATACTTGTTTGTAGTACTCGAAGAAAGCGTGACTGATGCTAGTGTTGTCTGTTTGTTGTTGTCCGTTCATGTCTACAATTTCATGTATCTGTCTACTGCTTTGTACGTTCTGTTCTATCCCTAAGTATTGTCTACAAGGTATTTCTTGCATTATAGTGTTTAATTTTGTCCTGAGTAATGCTCCTTGGTAAGTATACTGTTTGTATTGCTATAACTGTTCCTGTAAAATATGAATGTGTGGATTTGTGTTATCTAAACATTTGGTTAAATTAATTGCTTCTTCTAATATACCCTCTTCTTTTTTAAACTTCCTGTGTATAATTGTAGCCAAAATCTGTGTCCTATCTCTTATCGTATTTTTAACAGGTCCCAATATTCTGCAATGTTGTTAGTGGGAATATGTTGCATGTAATCCCTGGATTAGTTGTGATATTTATTCTGTGTAGAAAGTATTTTTAAGTAGATTATTGTTAAATTTCCAATGCGGTGATCTCTTTAATTTCATGTGTGTGTGTCCTGTACTTAAAACTGTGTAGACTGCTTGATGGTCAGTAAATTTATGGGTATTTTGTACATGGTAAGCTTTGTGTATCTTGTAATTACTAGTTGCATAAAGTCTGTCCAGTCTCGAGGCCCGTCTGAAATATGGGTTTATCTTGTCTTGGTATGTGAATGCTTGTGTTTGCGGTTCTATTTCCTGTAGACGTCTAAAAGGTCATGTTCGTCTAACATAGATTGTAAAAGTCGGAGTTGCAAAGATGTTTCGATGGTCTTTTTCCGTAATTGGGATTCTAAAGAACTGTTGGATAAATCTAAATTAGGCAGGACGCAATTAAAATCTCCGCCTAACATTATTTTGGTTCCTTTGTAATATCTAGATAAAGTGTCGTACAGTCCGTCATAAAACTTAGGATGGGCAAATCTTTCCGCGGGTGTGTATATGTTAATAAGTGTGTGTGTCTTGTCTGTTGTGTTTGTTCTGTACTTGTATTATTGCAGTTCTGGCACAACTGTCTATCCTGTGTAGTACTGCTTCCCACTCCTCAGTAATCTGCAGAATAGCTACTCCTGCATGACTGGTGCCGAAGCTGAACTAGCCGTGCTTTAATCCTAATTTAGTTATGAAAATGAGAGGTAATGCCAGTTTGTTGTAAAAATAAGAAGTCAGGTTTATTTTTTCGTATCCACTTTATAACATGCTCTAGTTTATTTCTCAATCCGTTAATATTGAGAGAAACTATAACTAGGCTACTCGACAAAGTGGTAGCTGAGAGTTGGCCGCTTGCTGCAACTAGGCTGCTCAACGTGGTAGTAGCTGAGAGTTGGCCGCTTGTCATTCCACAAAGAGGATTTAAATTAAGCACGGGCGAAATCGCGCTGTCAGTCAATTCCGCCCTAGCGGGGGGAGGGGGGGGGGAAAGTTAGCTGTTTGGTTGTGTTTGTGTGCATGTTTGTAGTGTGCGGTGTGTGTGTTTGTAATAACGCAGGACAAACTATTTACATTTGAATAAACTCTTTAAACAGTGGAAACACTCCTAATCTATAGGTTTTCAAATTATTTACTAGTATATTTACATTTCGAAAAAACGGTTTCCCACATGAAATCGCTGGAGGGTTTTCTTCCTCACACACACTGACTGTTCTGTTCTTTACACTATTGGCTGGCTCGCCGGGAGGGGGGAACTGTGAGATCTAGCATGGGGGCTCTTGCTTGTACACCCAAGACCCGGTTGTCTTCTTCACAAGTGCACTTTTCGTCTCCCGACATCTGGGACTTGGAAACAGAGAACTGGAACAGCACTGCACCCACATGTACACAATGCAAGGAAACCAGACTTGAAAAAGGCTCATTCTTTGTCGGAATTAAATTCTTCATCGTCAATGAAGATGCAGGCCTGCGTCATCAGGGAGTCGAGGCCTTCATCTTCTGCTAAGGTCGCCAGCATGCACTCCTGGGGACTGTTCTTGCTTGGTTCCCGACGTACCGAGTTGCAGAGGCATTCTGCCTTCAGATTCATTAGGCTGTGGCATGAATGTATCTTGCTCGTCAACAACAGGTGTTGATGTCTCCCAACTAGAGAAAGGCTCCTCTTGAAACGCCTTTGGCGACAAAGGCAGGTCCTGTGGCTTGCTCGGTGAGCGTTGGGCCGGTGTTGTACTTGCTTGTTCGCAGTGCCTTAGATCTTTTGATTTAACAGGCCTGTCCACTGCCTGAAAAACCTGCCTTTTCCGCTTTGGTGTGTGCTTATTGCGGTTCACAACCGTGAAACCATCTTCGGCTGGATTGGCCCGGGGGCTTTCTGGGGCAAGGAGCTCTCTAGGTTGGCTTTGTTCCGCTAGTGTGGCGTTGGCGACAGCTTCTTCTACCTTCGATGGTTTGAATTGAGTGGCTGTTCTCTTTTTTGGGCATTGACTTACCCAATAAGTGTCAAGCCCACACACCGCACACTGGATTTTCCGACCGGGCAGGGACACTCCTACCCGCTGTATTCTCCCTTCTTCTGTGCCCGTGTTGCAGATGATTGTTGGAGACAGAATGTTAATGTGATAGCTGATAGATGCGATTAGCATATGTCGGCCTTACATATGGCCGACAGGTGTATGAATATGTAGAAGTCAATAAACGCGAATGATAAGGGTCCTTTCATCTAAACACACTGTAATCATACTCCACAGTAAACGTAGAAGTCAGGGAATGTTGTAACAAGCTGCTAACGTTATACAGTTTATTACGCCACAGTCACGTAGACATCAGACACGGTACACTTCACAGGTTACAATAGCATACAAAAATCCATGGCACGTAGGTTGCAAAGAACGTCGTTACTTTCCAGTATAATATAAATCCATAGGAAAGAACATCTATCAAAAGGATTGCCTACATTGCAGTTTACCACAGTTCTCATTTCATAGTATTACAGTGAAAATATCCGTCAACAAATGACTGCATACACCGCAGCTCTAGTATTATAACAGTAAATCCATCAAGAAGACTGTATACATCGCAGTTCTAATATTATAACAGTAAATCCATCAAGAAGACTGCATACATCGCAGTTCTACTATTATAACAGTAAATCCATCAAGAAGATAAATCCATCAAGAAAGTAAATATGACTAAAAACACTGGCCGGTACACTCCATGGCCTCAGAATCAATCAATCTAGGAAGGAAACTCTTCCTTACAACAATATATATTCCATCTTCTCTTCTAAGAAATATATCCCTCGATAATAATATCTGGACACACTCACGAAACAGCAACGTCCATTTCGGACCTCTGCCAGAAACACACTGTCACGAAAATCGCTACTCAGTACAGCTCATTAACCAAAAACTACATGCGCGGACTCACCGCGTGAGACCATCGCTCAGCTCAAACCGTCCCTACCCAAAAATCTCACTAGGGACATGAACAGTTTTTATAATATTTTTAAACACACTAACAACTAGACAGTTGAGCTGTGTTCAACAATTACTGAGCATACAGCTTCCAACTAAGAAATTCTCTCATCACGCAGAGCGTGTTTGCTAGCGTTTACAAAAATCCGACCCGTACATTCGAGTCTTTAACACTTAACTCCCCTTAATAAAAAATATGACTTAACAGACTACACTGACCCCCGGGGGGAAAAATGGTATCATCATTTTTTTTAAAAAGTACAACAACAAAAAATAAGAGGTCGATGAAGCTCTAATGTCCACACACAAGAATTACCCTATGTTAAGTCATATCCATAAATTCCCCAAAAAATTATTAGAAGTAAGTAGAAAGTAGGAAATGAAATATACAAAGTAATGAGATAAGTTTACAAAAATGATGGGTTTCAAACAACGTTAAGTATATTCAGTATAGGCTAAGTAGGAAAGAATAAATAGAAGGTGAAAAGACAAGATCAAGTAAAAATAAGAATGACCAGCAATGAACGAAAGCGATGAAATAGAAATAGGAAAAGAAATCAGTAATACAACATAGTAACAAATAAGTTAAACAATGTATTGCATGGAAAATAAATATAACTATCACAAACCGGCATAAAACAAAAAAACCATGTATATATATATATATATATATATATATATATATATATATATATATATATATATATATATATATGTATATATATATATATATATATATATATATATATATATATATATAAACTATTAAAGAAGGCTATTACTAAATAAAGCATAATAGGTAATTTAACCAAGTTATTAAACTTATAAAGTACCAATGATGATCTTAATATAAACATCAATATTAATAATGTATAGTTCCTCTAGCGCACATTCAAGCGCTTGACAAAGAAAAAATACATCACAACCTTAGAAAAAACGCTTTCTCAATGTACTAATATCGCTATACATAGTTACCCATAGCGCACAGCCAAGCGCTGGGCACCGAAAAAATATTACAATGTTAGAAAAAATACCTTTAAAAAAAATACAATACCGAAATGTATCATAATGATAAGTTAAGTAAAAATAGTATCATCACTACAATAATTATACATTAAAAAATATTCTTTACAGAAAATGCACACGGGAAAACACACTGTTAACTAACTGTATACCAACTTGCAAATATATAAGCATGACATTATGTATTCTGACTATGTGCTTTAACAAGACCTCTGGATTCTTCAATCGAACAACAGTATCAGCTGTCTCTGTTAATTCTACATATTCTGTTTAATTTAACCATTAAGTTACTCCAGGCTGACAATCACGTTCAGCTCAGCTACAGCGTTCTTTAGCTGTAACTTTATACTTTTCCCAACCTGATATGCGATAAACAATAAAGAAATCCACAATCTGCTGCTACTGTGAGATATGAAATGGTCCTATAAAAATATCTGCAGCGGTTTTAAAAAAAATATATATATATATTTAAGTATTAAAATAATCTGTTGGGACAATGTTGCTTGCCTGCCTGGCAAGAAAATCAAATTATTTAAATTCTCAGGTGTCATGCTCTGGAAGAAATCAGTGTTTCTAATATGTTCCCAATTTCAAATAGAAGATCATCTCTGATACATGCAAGCTACGTTTCAAAATTACTTTTCACAACATAACGTTTACTTCATATTTTCTATGTGTGTGCCAATATGTTAACCAGTCATGGCATCAAAACACGAGAAAGAGTTTAAATTTAGTGCATAAAGGGACACTCGGGGCTCTCTGAAGACGACTACTGCACCTTCACAGCTAATGAGGTTGTGCATAGGGCTGGCGATCTCATCATGCATAGTAAACTGTCCTAGGAATCACAATTGCAGGAGCCCATCAATGCTAGATGTACCAGCAACAGTGGCTCCAAGTTCCACAACAGAGCACAAAGGTCAATGATTATATGGTCTAAGTGAGCATAGTCTTCTGACTGGTGTGTGTAGATACCAACAGCCCACTGCCTTCATAAAAAAGCTAAAGACAAACTGGCATGCTACATCTCATTACAACCGTCATACGTTCAACGTTAATCAAAACACAGTGGTATAAGAATAATATTGCAATGAAATTGTGTCTTATCAAAACACGGTTATATAAAAATAATATGGCAATGAAATGGTGTATAAATATGAACCACCATAATATCTTAAAGAAGTTATACCATATCCTAATACAATACTATATAATGTACTATACTATACAATACAATAATATCTACTATCCTAAAAAAGTTAAATAGTAAGGAAAAAAAACTCCAGTGGTCTTGAAACATTCTAGGAACATGAAGAGGTAACATCATACAATGCGAAGTCAACACGGCGACTGGCTTCACTTGATCAGTCACACGGGCGCAAGGCGACATACACTCAGTTGAAGAGGGTAACAGCCCAATAAAAAACATAGCAGATCTGACTCTCATCGCAAAGCCGTTGCTGTGAAACAACACAAATAAAAATTTCTATTTTAACACCGGTAGAATTTTATGAAAGACAAAAGTCAATTTTACATTAAACCTACCACTTGTGGCTGTGTAAACTTCCGGCCCCTTTATGATGAGCAACAAACCTTCATACATCACGTGTAGACAAAACAGGAGGATTAGGGAGAGGATGACCGCAACTCAAGGTAGTCACCGCTGTAGGCTGAAACAAAGTTATGCACTCACGGCAACGAGATGTTCTTTCGAAATCAAAAGCAAAGCAAGCAGTAGAATTTTAGACAATATTACTATTGTTACCTTGATGACTAATAATTTTATGCTCATGTTGAGCAAAGTTAGCATGGCGATGCGATGTATCATTTACAGATCTGTCACAATTATTATCTCTATTGAAACCATTGCTATTTCTTCTATTGCGACCATTGTTATGTTTTGAACCCCAGTTAGCATTGTTGTGGTTAATATATCTCCTTTGATCAAAATATCTATCAGATGGGTTTTGTTGTCTACGAGAAAAATTATTGTAAGGTTGATAATCTCTAGTGTGGTTATTCCTACAATAATTTCGAAAATCATTAGAACCAAAATATTGAGATCCGTTAAATTGTCTCCAGTTTCTTGGAGAAATAAAATTACTACGTGATGAACCCCCTTGGTACTGTCTAAAATCACGATTATCTCTCCTACCAAAATTGTTTTTATTTTTGCCTTTGGCAATGTGCTTAAAAGAAGCATCATACTGTCTGTGCTGAGTATGATGAGTAACAGGAATGATAGAATCTTTATCGTTCCGCAGATAATGGGTCTCATTTTGGGAACGAGTACTAATAGTTTTGTCCCCTGTTATGAATTTATCAGAATTTCGAAAAGTTGATGCACGGTTGGTCTTTGGAGCTTTGACTTTACATTTATAAGAGTTTTTACCGTGATCTACAGGACTGATTGTTACAGTAGGATTATTTATGTTGGCCTGACGCCAAGAAACAGTACTATTAGAGGCAGTATCGTTAGTACGTGGGAAATTGTATTTGCCACGAAAAGATCTATGTACACCACATTTGATGTTACTGTTAGCATTGAGTGCATATGGCTGACTCTTTGCCTTTGTGACGTGTTGATAATCAACTTTATGTCTAATACTGTCAACATTGACAGTAGGCAACATCTTGTAGTTTAAGATCATATCTAATAATCCATCAACTCTTTTTCTTTATTCGATAATTTCTACATTTTTGAGTGACATTTCTTCACTTTGTTTCTTAATTAAGTTATCCAATGTCAAAATTTTGCACTTTTCCTCCACGAGTGATTTCTCAATCTTTGCAACTTTCTCTCTCTCCATCGTTAATTCTTCTAAACTCTTTTTCTCATCCTTTTCTTTCTTTGCTCTCCTTTGTCATGCCAATTTCTTTAATCTCTTCCTTTGCACTTCTTCCCTATGTCTCTGACTTCGGGCCAATTGAGCCTGAAGACGCTGGACTTGAGCAGCCTGTGCTCTCAACTGTGTCAATTCCAGTTGAAGTGCCACCATCTCACTATCATGGCTATTCTTAAGCTCTTCAACCTTCTCGGGAGATATAGTATTCTTTTCTTTGAGTTGGCAACTGAGAATCGCGTTATAACTCAATAACTCAAAAAGCGTTTTTGTATAAGACTTCTCTCGTTCCTTGGCCTCAACTTTTAATTTCTCACATATCTTTTTCTTTTCTTGAACTTCCTGCGTGAGATTTCTAACCTCGACATGCTTATCTTGCATCTGAGCTTCCAACTCTTTGATCTTGCTTAATGCTGAATTCAATGCTGTTTGCACACTAGTAAGTTCCAAGTTCGAATTATGTAGATCCCTTGTAAGGTTGGACACTGTTCCATGTAGTTCACTCTCCTCAGCAATATCTTCTAAAAAACTCACTCTTTCCCGTTCACTTCGTTTGTTATCTTTTATTTGCTCCTTTTTCTGATCGTCAGGAATATCGTTGTGAATTATATTGTGTTTATTCCTCAATATATGATCGTGTTTAACATCAATATGCTTGTACAAAGCACACGAAGTTCGGAATGCAGTAAATCCGCTAAATCCTTAGCCATTATTAAATAAGGAATGAACTGACAATTATCCTCAGCAAAATACCTCAGGGATGATATGACGCATTAATCAAAAACTCGCCCATCACGTGTGTTTCAAGTGCTGGGCCGTGCAATTTATCATAATCCCTACCTTCCTCAAATAAATACTCCAATATATGCCTCATATCCCCAGGATCTATATCAAAATCCATAGTGACTCAATCACTGAGTAAATTATATGTATTAACCACCTATAATTACCATAAGTTTATGTCTCTGGAAGTTTGGACAATTACCTTTCCACCTCACACAGCTACATATCTCTCCAAGAAATTCAAATTATCCGCTAATTACTGTGTAACAATTCCTATCAATATGAGGACAGTTAATATTATATTATCGTGTAGCCATTAATTATTTATGCATTAAAGGAAAAAAATCTTATAATAAGCCACAGAGAATTAACGCACGATGTGGACAATAAGAACAACAGTTACGAAGACAAGATACTAGTGAACAAATGATAACGTGCTGAAAATAATTAATCAGCATCGTCACTATATCAGAAAGCATATTTTTATTTTTCATTAATCTAAGTGCACGGTAATAAATCAAACAATCACAAGTCAACAAGTTTAACTGTGGCACTGATAACATGACTGCTGAACATCTGCTTCAAAGATACCAGACATAGGAACAGAGAAAGCACATATGGCCGGCACCAGTACCATTCCTAGAACATCTCTATATAGATAGAAATAGCACAAACTATGTTCATTTTCTTAGCTATTCAGAGCAGTTTCATCAAAATTGTCAGACATTGAAATAAATATCTGACCCCTCATGGATTCACTACTAATTCACGAGCGTCTGACTGCCGAAATGTTTAGAGCGCGCAAGTCAACAGAGACAAAAAATAAGGGACACAATCAATGGCTGAACCTTCTACATATTTATTGTTGAATGGGGGGGGGGGGAGAACAACACACACACACACAAATAGTAATACGTCTTACAAGGAGAAAGGACAAGAAAAACCTACGTTGCGGCTACAAAGCCTTCGTCGGGAACAGACAAACAAGAGACAGAAGGGAAAGAAAATGAGAATTAAGTAGAGAACATAAAAAAGGTAAAAATAAGAGAAAAACAACTCCCTTATGTCCAGTCACATGGTGAAGAAAGATGGCTGTCACACATATTTATTGTTCGGTTTACATAACTTTTTTTTTTTTTTTTTAAATTTCCTCGCATGAGGTTGCATATTTTTTCATCGCATGAGGTTGCATTGGCCCGACTATATAAGGAAAACCGATGGCTCTGGTCAAGACCACAACTAGGAAAAAACACAAGGAAGAGCCCAATAGGACACCATGTGTCACTGTAGTAATCTTCCGTGTTTTCACACAAAGGGCCTAATGACATAAATGTCACTACTGGTCCCTGTGTGTAGACACATGATCCTAGCCAAAGGCCGGATTATGATTATATGATTATTATTTTAAATCAAAATTGCATGAACAAATAGTTTGCAATGCAGAAGGGGAGCATCTATTTTTTTTTTTATTAATGAATGACCACACTTTCTATTTTACAGTTAAGATTCTTTGTGTGCACTTTTAAGCCCACCTTTGATAAAAGTGCATAATACCACTGTACATGAAAGAAGTTGTTCTGTTTTATAAGTTTTTTATATGTAAAGAACAGCATGAGACAATTAGCATGTTTTATATCACAATAATTCAAACGCTAATAGACTTGTATATGTCATTTCTCATTTAAACACTGTATTGCGTATAATTTATTAATATATTTTTTGCGTAAGGATTTTTGGGTGTTTGTAAGGATTTTTTTTTGGTTTACAGGTATGTACCTATATTTGGTTCTAGTCGGTATTTTTCCTTTTGTAGTTATAGTTCAACATGGTTTTTAAAAAAATCCAAAATATGCTATTTTCTAAGTTAGTATGTTTTTAATTTTCACTGGATGGTTTATTTGGTTAATCTGTATGTATCTGGGGCGAGTCTTTCACCAGTTTGGACTACTGGCTCAAATCCTTATTTGTTTTTTTATATGTTAGCTTTAGTTTTGGTAATATAGTGTTTTATTAACTTTTGTATTTCTGAAGGGGTCTTTGTGCCTATGAGATTTTCTACACTCATTTCTACCTTGTGGTTATTACAGTGTGTTTTAATGTTTTGCCTCTGTTGGTCATATTTCTTGCAGTCCACCAGAAAGTGTCTAATTGTGTTTGGTTCTAGACACTCTTCACATGTGGGTTCCTCAATCATGAAATATCCAGTTCCAAGCTTGAGCCTCAGCAATTTTTTATTAATTGGTATTTTTAGTTCATCTTTTATTTGACATTTTTTGCTTGGTTTTTTAAGGATTTTATATGAGTGTCTTGCTTTTTTACTTTGGTCCCATGCTGTTATCCACTCTTTAGTTATTTTTTGAGCAATTAAGCTCTTAATTTCAAACTTCCCTAAGCCTACTTCAATTTTGTTATGGCTAGTTCTCCCCCCGTTGGCTTCTTTGTTTGCAAGCTCATTTCCTGCTATCCCCACATGTGATGGTATCCATGTTAGTGTTGCACTGCATCCTATAGTTTGTAGATATGTATTAACCTGTAGTATTTCCTCTATAATATCTGGCCTGCTACATCCATTTCTGTTTCTGATAGCTAATACTGATGATAGGGAATCTGTGAGAATGGTTACTTTTTTTGGTGGATTTTCTGCAGCTATTTCTAAAGCTTTTAGGATTGCCACTAATTCTGCTGTAAAGATGGATGTATTACCTGTTACTTTGTATCTTTTATAAATTTTTAATTTTGGTATTGCTATTCCTGCTCCTAATTGTCCTTCTTCATCTTTTGACCCATCAGTATATATAGTTAGGCTATTATTTATATACCGTTCTATGTACTCTAGTGCTTAACTTTTTGTTGAGATTATGTCGTTAGACTTGCTTATGATCTTTGATAAGTGGGAGTCAGTTTGGTGGGATCTTTGCTTTGTACTGAGCACTACTGTTTATCGAATTAAATAGGTCTGGGTATTGATCCACTTCATCCATTGTTTTCCACCCTGACGGGTATCTATTATGGTTTAATGGAATGTGGCCTATGTACTTGTTACCCCTATCAAAGTTTTTGTGTGCTGGGTGAGTTGGATCTTTTGCCACTCTTGCCCAGTAGCTGAATCTCAGTTTTTTTTCTCCTTAGCTCCAGGGGTATAATGCCTAGCGCTACTTCTAGTGCCTCTGCTGATGTTCCCTTTGAGGCACCTGCTATTATTGACAGTGCCTGGTACAAGTGCTCAAGCCCCCTTATGTCCAGTCACATGGTACAGCAAGATGGCTGCCATACATATTTATTGTTCGGTTTAAATAACCGATTAAAAAAATTTTGTTTTCCCTCGCATGAGGTTGCATTGGCCCCCGCCCAAACCCGGCTCTGGTCAAGATCACATGTCCCAACACAATAAGACCCAATGACACCATGTGTCACTGTAGTGATCTTCCGTGTTTTCACACAAAGGACCTAATGACACATGAATGTCACTACTGGTCCCTGTGTGCAGACACATGATCCTAGCCTTTTTTTTTTTTTTCCTCGCATGAGGTCGCATTGTCCCCGCCCAAACCCGGCTCTGGTCAAGACCACATGTCCCAACACACGAAGACCCAATGACACCATGTGTCATTGTAGTGGTCTTCTATGTTCTTACACAAAGGACCTCATGACATAAATGTCATTACTGGTCCCTGCGTCTAGACACATGATCCTAGCCAAAAGCCGGATATTAGGCCATTGGGTTTGCTAGGAGCATTACAAGTGCTCAAGCCCCTTATGTCCCAGTGACATGGTAAAGCTAGATGGCTGCCACTCATATTTATTGTTCGGTTTAAATAACCGATTTAAAAAATTTTTTTTTTTTTTTTTTTTTTTTTTTTTTTTTATTCCTCGCATGAGGTTGCATATTTTTTCCTCGCATGAGGTCGCATATTTTTTCCTCGCATGAGGTCGCATTGGCACCCACCCCAAACCCGGCTCTGGTCAAGACCACATGTCCCACCACAAAAAGACCCAATGACAAACTGTGTCACCATAGTGATCCTCTGTGTTCTCACACAAGGGACCTAATGACACATGAATGTCACTGTACCGGTCCCTGTGTCTAGACACATGATCCTAGCCAAAGGCCAGATATTAAGGCTTTGGGTTTGCTAGGAGCATTACAAGTGCTCAAGCTAGATGGCTGCCACTCATATTTATTGTTCGGTTTAAATAACCGATTTAAAAAATGTTTTTGAGTCAAGACCAGCGGACTGATCATGACCCACGATCAAAAATATAATATCTTCTTTGTTTATATAAAATCTAAAAAATAAAAAATGCTGCGTTGTAAAATAATAGACTTTTAAATTTTTATTAAGTTTTAAGACACATTTTGAACGTAAATTTCGATTTAAAAACTTTTGTAATATATAAAGGTTTGCTTTGTTTTAAAGTTAAAAAAAAAAAAGCATTTTGAAAGTTTACAATAAATATGAAATTAATTTTTAAAATTATTATTTGCAAAGTTACTCCCCTTACAAAAGAAAAACTATTAGCTATTACTTCCCTTGTTTAAACGCGTTCGGATTGATTTAAAGCAATTAAAAATAAAAATGCACATAATATGTGGCGAAATTTAAATAAAGTATCTCGAAATTTCGTACTCGAGGAATAATTAGATGACCATTTAATATAAATATGGAACAGCTAATTGCGTGACATCGCATTGCAGCATTGTGTATGTCGTGTTAGGTGACGAGAGGGTGCAGACTTTTTATCAGACTGCTGTAATAATTAATGAATCCAAATCTAGTCTGATTTTACATTAAAAGTGAGATTCAGTAATGCACGTATGAGCGTAACAGCTAATATGTGACATTTCAACTCCTCACAGTAGGCTATTCAGGTTTGCACTATCAGATTTGCTCACCGATTCTAATGCAATTTCCGTGAACAGACGCTTCTAGCCTCCCTTATGCGGGTGACGTCATCTCCGAAATGAAAGCAAAAGGGCGTCTCTGTCTCCATGGTAATTTTGTTCTAAAATAAATCGAAGGAGAAGATAAGCCTATAGTAGATGCTGCCGTAAAAGAATGAAGTGTCTGTTTAATCCGGTCACCTTCTTTTTATTTATTCCCTGATTGTGCTGCCCTTGTGTACTGTTCTGTATTAATTCTTAATGAGGGTACTTAGTAACAATTATTGGCGTTGTTTGCAAATATTAGTTTTTTTTATAAAATCCTGCCGTCTGTTATATTTTTTTAAACTTATTATTATTTTTTTTTAACTTTTATTTGCATTTCTTTTTCTATTTACAAAATCATGTACATTTTACAAAATGAAATACATGGGGAGTGCATTTTTAAATTACATATAATCGTTCACTTTTCAATTTTTAATTTGTTAAAATTTTTTGTTGTTGCCAAAACAAACGTTAATTAATTTTTTTTTTTTTAACAATTCAACAGGCGTGTACTTATTAACAACAAAAATATAGATATATACGCATTTACACGCATGTACCCGTTCAAACACGTACATGCACATACATGAAAAATGCACACATATACATATTTGCATGTACAATCATTCGCACATATACTCTCATGCAAATACATATATCTACCTCCACACGCATACTATTATACAGTATTTATATATATATATATATATATATATATATATATATGTATATATAAATATGTATATATATATATATATATATATATATATATATATATATACATATTTATATATACATATATATGTATATACATATATACATACTAGCATATGCACACATACACACACAAATACTTACACCCATATATAAATAAATAAATAAATAAATATAAATATAAATATAAATAAATAAATAAATAAATATATATGAGTACGTGTGTGTATGTATATATATATATACATACACACATACTCACGCACATATATATATATATATATATATATATATATATATATATATATATATATATATATATATATATATATATATATATGTACATTTACATATATATATATACATACACACATACACATATCTTTTTATATACACGTACACTACTAATATATTATCCCAAGACATAGTGCTGTGGTGTGTGCAAAACTGAATGACTTTTGTCTTTTCTAAAAATTACGTTAGCTGATTTAAGTGCTTTGTTTTCTGTGTGAATATATGTAGAAAAGGTTGAGAATTAAAAAATCTTTGCTCGTAGAGGGTTTTATTTCTACAAATCCATACCAGATGTCTATATTCTGCCAAAAGTGTTTGTAAATATATTTCAATTTGTGGAGTTATCTTTTGAATCATGCTGAGCATAACTGCTTTATACATATCTACTTCTGTTGTTGTATGTTTTTGTAATGTCTGTTTCAAAGTGTTCACAGTTTGTGTCACTGTATGGCAATAAAAGAAAATGTGTTCTTCTGTCTCCATGACGTTTAGTCTACAAAGTTTACATTTGAGTAAAATTGTAATTGTATGTCTTTCTCTATACATAATTGGTGTTGAGTTCAATAATAATCTGTAAGTTATTTCCCTCACTCTTGGTAATGTGTTTTTTTTTTTTGTAAATGTAAGAACACCTGCCAATAATCTGATATCCCATATTTATAACCTCTCTTTATTCTTTGATACAGAGGAGGTTCTTGTGCTAAAACTAAATTGTTTAATATCTCTTTGGTTGTTCGCTGTATTATCGCTTCGTTTCCTTATATACATGCAACGCATTGTTTATAAAAGTTTGGTAAGACTCCAAAATGATGCGGTGCTGCATTGTAAATTTATAAAATTTTGCTAATGGTAGTCCAGCAAAGTAATGTGATAAGGGATATCCATGTGGATCATTTATTATAATACTCATAAATTTGATTCTCATAGCTTGAATTTTGGTAGATGTATCATGTAGGGATATACCTCCCCTTGCTTTATCCTGTATTAATGTTTTGTGTTTTCTGTTATGTATTGTGTGATGGAAGATGAAATGTCTGATTAGAGAATTTATTCTTGTTAGCGTTTTTTTTTTTTTTTTTTTGACAGCGATGAAGAGATCAAGGACGAGTTCTATACACAGGAACAAAAGGAAATAGAAACTGCACCAGCTGCGATCTTATTATAGTAATGGCAGACCTAGGAAGCATAGTAACACCTGACGGCGTAACAAGCAAGGACATTAACAACAGAATGAATAAAGCGAGAACAGACTTTGCTGTTCTCAACAACATTTGGAAGTCTTCCCAGTACAGCACAAACACCAAATTAAGACTGTATGAGAGCTGTGTACTTCTGTGCTTCTCTATGGTGCGGAATGTTGGAGAGTAACAGAGAAGGAAATGTCGAAACTGTCCTCCTTCCACACAATCTGCCTAAGGAAAATTCTCCGAATCTTTTGGCCAAACACCATCAGCAACCAAGAACTACTTATTCGAAGTAACCAGGAGGACATGCACACCATCATAGCTGGCAGACGCTGGAGTTGGGTTGGCCATGTCCTCAAAAGGGACCCATCACCATCACAAGTAACAGACTGAAGGTGGAAACCCGAGGGCTGCTCGACCACTTGTTGGAGAACTGTCAAGCTGAGATGATAAGAATGAAACCACAGTTGTAACATGTACTTAAGGATGGCCCCGACCAGAAAAGTGTAATCATTCGACGTTGCTGACCCTATCAAGACGCCACCAGGTGAAGAACAGCGACTGCTTTGACGGTTGGCGGTTATGGATCAAAGAAGAAGAAGACCTAAATGCGAAAATTGGAACACACAACAATTATAACGAAAGAGTAATAGGGAAATGCGGCAGTGGAACAGTAATTGAGAATGGGGACAAGTTAACAGCATTCTAGAACATTACCTATGTCATTGGAGGAAACTTTTAGCACACAAACTATGTTCATTTTCTTAGCTATTCACAGCAGTTCCATCAAAATTGTCGAGACAGAAACTCATGGATTAGATCACATAATGATAAATGGCATGAGACGTATGACTACAAAATGGTTAGAGCGCATGTGGGAAGTCAACAGAGACAATAATAAGGGACACAATCAATGGCTGAACCATTCTACAGTTTTATTGTTCGGTTTAAGATAACCGATTTAACATTTTTAATTTTTAAAGTGAACCTTTATTTGCTTTCTTTTCAATTTAAAAAATCGCGTATATTTTACAAAGTGAAATACATGGGACCGATGATGTAGACCATGAAATTCAAAAACAAGTTTTCAATTTTAAAAAATGAGCAGTTTTACGACAAAGGAAGCATGATAAAAAGGTTACATGGCCGGCACATCAAAACTCCTCATTCTCGCAAGTACTTTGTAGATAGAAATAGCACAAACCCATTTTCTTGATTAGAATTTATCAAAATTTTTAGACACTCATGGATTACGTTCACTACTAATTGGTATGTATAACTACCCGAGAAACAAATGTGAGACAGGACAAAAAGAAACAGGAGTGTAGTATTGGTGCACGTATTTAACCATATTACATACATATTCGGTTTAAAAACCAATTAAATTTTTACATTTCTTTAAAGTGAAACTTTATTTGCTTTCTTTTCAATCAAAGCTTCTTGTATATTTTACAAAGTGGGAGAAGAGCGATAAATAAAAATCACATTTAAAATCATGAGCATTTTACATAAAGGAAGCATGATAAACACGGTTACATGAAATGAAAGGTACTTTTGGACGTATTCTGAAGATAAGCCGGACATAGCTGATTTTCGGAAACAATGAAGCCTTGGATGCACAACAGGCAGACCAGGCAAAGAGGGAAGTTATTGAAACACCAAGTTTAAAGAATGTGGTCAGTATGTGTTGCACAGCGCGTTATTTCAAGTGTGGACAGGTTGTCAGAAATGGACGTCACAGGGTTGAGCACACTCCACTGGGTAGCTTAACGACCGGCCTTGTTGTACGCCATTTTGAGACACACTGTCACGAATGAAAGACGGGAGTTTAGGGAGTATTTTTGAAGCGAACCAGAAAACGTTGTGGCGGTTCCAGAGTTTTTGTTAATTGTGGGGTGCTGCACTGATTAATTCATTTAAAATACTATCCTTTCATGCAGAAAAAACGGCTTAACAAATTTAAAACCACCATGGTTTAAAATATCAACGGTCCAGAAAAAATGATTAGTGTCAATCTCATACTACTTATAAAATCTGTCAAGAAGTTCTGAAAAGTTATTTAAAAGTTTACTGCAACTAGGAGTTTCCTTGTCAGCCAATGCAGCTGATTTTTCCGAGTCTGTATAAATCCCGAGAAACAAATGTGAGAAGGTTAAACAGACAGTATGCTGTAGTATTTCTCGTGTCTTAAAATTTTCATTGTAAACTTCCCTTTAATTAGAGTTCTTTAGATGCACTTAAGCAGTGTTCATTGCAGCACAAGTAAATAAATTCAAAAATCGCACGTTGGCACTCTTTGCTGTGTATGGACAAGCATTCTCGCTTATAAGCCGGTACAAGGTGACTTGAACTGAAGCGTTGGCATGCATTTACAATAGGCAGTTGGAGGCAAATTTTTTTTGGGTACTTATTTAAAACACCGGTGTAAGAATTGTGGTTTTTGTATTTTTTGGCACTGTGCGGATTATGTATTATAATGTAGTAGAGACAGTATGCATTCCTTTTTGTTACAGGGGGTGCTGCAGCTCAACAGCTCATTAAAGAAAGCCGCCACTGGTTAACAGAGATGTTGAGATATTTTTTAAAATTGTATTTATTTATTATTTTTAACTGATATTTATTCATCTGTCAAGTGCATTTTTCAAAGTGTCTCAAATAAAACATCACATTGTGTATATTGTAAATATAGTGTCGTACATGGGAGGTGACTGGAAATACATCAAAGAAATATGGTCTACTTCACCCTCGGCATGTCGTACCAGGTGACTAATGGTGATTGCATTCTGAAGTAACTTCAGTGGACAGTCTGGCTGACAGGACAAACGACACTTGAAAAATTGTGTCTTGGCGAGATATTGAAATGCCCCCGAGTTGAAATTATAGTGGCCAATTGTGTGCTGCGTTACGCTTTTCTCCTTGGCACTTTCAACTAACAAGTTGAGCACACAACCTTGAGCCATAAAGGCGGCTAGGCACACCGGCATTTCGAGAAAGATACAAGGGGTAGTTTGTAATCATGTTCCCTAAAGCATATCCAATTTGAAATTCCAAAACATGTTCAATTTACAACATGCAATAAAATACATTCATAAACTGTAAATACAAGGTGAGGAACATAAAAACTAAAGTTGGGCATTTCTGTACATTCATGTAAATTAGACTAAAACTATATAGCAGACATTTTTTTTAAAAAACTTCTTCTTCTTCTTCCTTCCTCGTTCGCCTTTAGACCTCCACATTTATGACTCTAATAAAGGCAGTAGTCAACTCAAGGTTCCCGACATCTCCAAACAGTTTTTCGTTGACAGAAGTGGGTCGTTGCCATATGCTACTCCGTTCATTACTGTATTTTTTTTTAAACATCTTTATTCACATTCCGTGGAAATTTACAAAGGCATATGCATTGAAACATTAACAATAATAGCATGAATATAAGTATAAAAATGAAAATACAGTGAGCAGCTGTAGACAAAAAAAAAAAAAAGAAAGACCTTTCACTTCTTACACACACTCATTTACACACTCTTTCTTGTACTCTAAATATACATTGCACATATTTGGTTGTTGTAATCATAGTCGGCGTCTGTGGCCTAATGGATATGAACGCAGTTTCATAATCCAGATATACCAGGTTCGAAACCTGCTGCAGGCGGTTTGGTAGCAAATCGCTTTGTGTGGATTTTTAACAATGGTATAAGCGCCGTACCGTTCAGAAAGCAATGGCAAACTACTGAATGAAAAAAATTGCCTAGAAAAATCACACACAGCCAATAAAAGCTGGGGTTGATTGCCACGTCCTGTAAAGGATAAGCAACTAACTTTAATAATCATAGTATTCATTTACTATGTAGATATATTTGTGCCGGAATGTCTGTCCCTGTCTTTTTTGTGTGATCTCTCACACTTCCAGCACTACATCAGTATCATTTATTTTTCTTCATTTTCCCTCCAATCGCTTTTATTTGGCATTCCATTTTTCCCTTCATACATTTTACTGTTTATGCTGAACATACATGGGGAAAGTCTCTAACACGCCTCTCCCCTGTGGCAGTATTTGCTACGGGAGTAATTCTTGTCTTATGGTGTCTCTTATGATGTTACATTCACGCTTCACGAAGACGTGTTAAGTTACGTCAGGTAATTAGACGGTCAGCGACAATATTTTATCGCATAATCTTTCTGACCATCTTTTCAAGCGACGGTGCTTGTTTATCCAAGCTTTTTATTTTTTTTATTTTAAATCTAAAAACATATGCATGGAAACATTGACAATAATAGTTTGAACATATGCATAACAATAAAAATACACTGTACAGCTGTAAAAATATTTAAAAAAAAATTACTTTCACACCTTGCACACACTCATTTACGCACTCTTTCTAGTACTCCAATGTTACACCTTTTACATTTTTAGGTAAAGATAGTGTTGATTAAAAGAGGAAGGAGGAGGAAAAGAAAGAAAGAAAGAAAAAGACCTTGGGGGTCAAAGACCTAGATTTAGAGTCCGTCGCGAAAGATTTCCGTCTTGATGGAAAATAATCAAAATAAAGGGTAAATTTACTTCAGCTAAAAGCAGGTATCCGATTTCCCTGATTTATATGATGTCAAGACTTCAGGTCCAGCTTGGTTAAAATAAATTCGTGCTGGACCGTGGAATGTAATCTGAAAGGATGTCCCCTGGGACAAAGAAAGAGCCTTGGTTCATCCAGTGCATATCACAACAGGAAAAATTAATCGGATCCGAAAAGAGACACTTCTTAGTGGATAATTTTGGTTATTAAAGTGGTCCCTGTGTGACCGCTTACACCAAGCTTTATTCACATTTCATAGATGGAGA
This sequence comes from Oreohelix idahoensis, assembly GCA_024509875.1. Lineage (NCBI taxonomy): Eukaryota > Metazoa > Mollusca > Gastropoda > Stylommatophora > Oreohelicidae > Oreohelix > Oreohelix idahoensis. The sequence goes on from JAMPIV010013092.1 coordinate 172,268, forward strand.
AAAGAAATATTGAACATTTCATTAAATATAAATATACAATTATTCACACTCGGGCACGCTTACATACACACAATTACAAGCACATTTCACTGCATCTATTATTATTTACCCCTTTTTTATTTCCCCCTGAATTTAAAGGTATTAGCCTTGCAATACCAACGTCAAAGACTTCCCACGAACATACTTAGGGATCAGTTTGCAAGGCCAGACATTGACACTTTAACGACATCTAGAAACTGTGGTCAAAATGACCTCCCGCGAATAAATGTAGTTTAAAGTTCGAGCTGTAGTACTTGAGAAGTTAGGAAGACTAGGGTAAGGAAGAGTGCACAGCAGGCCGAAAGCGGAATTACAAATGTTAAAATAAACAGAGAATGAGATAGTAGTGAGACGGTGGGAGGGCTGTTGGGGAAAGAAAGAGTCGTTTTACGAATCAAGACTGCCTCGTTAAGGAAGAGGTACCATCTCAGGGGCTGTTGATAAAACATTCTGACGAAAAATGTGCAGAAATAAACCAGCTTAATCAAAATAATAATAAAAAATAAATACAAAATAAATAGACTACACGTGTACATATGCATTAAAATGTAAAACATAATAATGACAATAACAATAATAATAATGATAATAGATACATAGAAAATAAAATAATAATAAGTTAAAGGCAGGCTTCTCTCTGCGGACATGACAAAGGGGAGGATGAAACATGTTTAATTTGCACACACTGTCTCACATGAACTTAAGATAAAAATATTGGGTGATGGAGTCCCTCACCACTAACGTTGTGTGTGTAGGGGAGGAGGAGGGAGTATGAGGATATGTGTTAAAGGGACTGGGGAAGGTAAGAAAAAAAAACACAGGTGCTGGAATAACACGTAATTGGCAGTGAGGTGGGGGGTGGGGGGTGGGGGAAGGAGTGATTATAGGAAAGTGACCTTCGTATAAACTAAAGGCTTGGATTTAAGAATATTTGGCAGATGGAGGTGCAGGTAGCTGGGGATAGTGGACATGTTTTAAAATAAGCGTCACTCGCTGGAGGAACAAATTTAGGAGAAAGCCTGGGCGGATAAATTTGTACTCAAATACTGATTGAATGCGACATTTCCAAATTATAAACGAAATTCCGAGAGTAAAAGGATTAATTTAAAATGGATGTCTGGTAGTGTCTTGGGAATTGAATTAAGCATAATCGCTTTGAAAATGTCTGGGTTTTTTTTTCGTATGTGTTTCCAGTATGTCTTGTAAGATTCTCTGTGCTGGTATAATTGTTCTACATTTATAGAAAATGTGTTCCTCACTTTCTTGTACATTTGCCTGGCACATCTTGCATCGGGATTTTCGTTTTAATCTGTGTGTTGCTCTTCCTGTTGTTGGTGTCATGTTATATAAAAGTCGATATGTGACTTCTCTGGCTTTTGGTGCGATGCTTTTGTTGTGAAGATCGGTGAAAATCTCAGTATAATCTGTTATAAAGTAATTGTAACCTCTTTTAATTCTTAGGTGTAAAGGTGGTGCTTGTAACCTGACTAAGTGTTTGTAAGTTTTGTTTGTTTTCTGGTTAATTAAAATGTCGTGTCCTGTGATGGCTTGTATGCATGTCCTGTAAAAGTGTGGTAATGTTCCGTAATGGTGTGGGACATTGTTCTTTAGTGGCCTCAGTCTAGCAAGTCTAAGCCCTACGTAGTAATGGGCTAATGTGTGTCGTTCTGGGTCTCTTATTATATTTCCTACATCTCTGATTCGAAGTGCCTTTATTTTTGTCCCTATATCCTGGAGGGCAACTCCCCCGAATCTTTTCTCTTGCGTAGTGTGTGATGTTTAATGCTAAATAAAGTGTGGCCAAAAACAAAATGCTTAATCTCCTTGTTTATCTCTGTCACCGTATGTTGTGGAGGGTCAAAGACTGTAGCAATGTAAATTATTTTTGGAATAATAAAACAATTCACTATTGCAATTCTGGAAAAAATGGTTGTAGTTTTGTATTTTTAGCGGTGAAATGTGTCTGTGGTAAATGCGACAAAGTTCTGCCATGTGACTTTGTGTGTGCGGTTTGGGTGAGATGGGAAACTGTTTTATTTATCAGCGTTAACGAACTAAGATATAAAATCTAAAAAGTAAGAAATGCTGCGTTGTAAAACAATAGACTTTTTAATTTTTATTAAATTTTACGACAAATTTTGAATGTAAATTCCTTTTTTTTTTAAATTTATAACATATAAAAGTTTGCTTTGTTTTAAAGTTAAACAAGAAAGAAGCATTTTGATATTTTACAATAAATATGAAAGCCTAATAACACAATCACGAGTACCTGAAACATACCTTTATGTATGTAATCTAATAACATAATTCCTGCTGTAAGGTACTTCGGTCGTTCGATCTGTCACACTTTGCACACCGTCATTTGCGCACTTTTCTATTTTCGAGATAGTGCATTAACTTTCAACCACAGCTAAGGGGGTGCAACTGTGGTTGAAAGTTAGTCAATAATTGTATTGTTTACCCTTATATGTACAGTCCCGAAAAAAGAAACTGTGCCCAAATGAAGGTGTGCATGAACATTTTGATTATAGAAAGAAGCCAACCACACGATTGATAAGCATATTTAATACATCCATATTTTGCATGTCGTCTTATATTATCCATGACGTTACAAATATATTGTTGTTAAGTCAATATCAATTCTGCATTCTTCAAAACCATAAATTCCTTTGATCTTTTCCGAATCTTACAAGAAGCACGGCTTAAAAATTAAATTTTACAGTATACTACGTCATAAATGTCAAAAGTAGGATCAGAGGCGTATCCATATCTGCTCACCGCATAGGAAACAGCTATAAGTAGTGATACATTTAAATCTGAAACGTGGGGCTAAAAAACTGTATTCAAAACTATATTGTATACAACACGGTAAATTTTACATGTATACCTGCACTATTTCTTCGTGTTTTGAAAGAGCATAATTACATTGTTTTATATTTTTGATATCTCAATTAAGTTACATTCATCTCAGTCCGTATCTGACGATTCCATTAGGTTAACAACTGTTAATGGCTGGATAAACTGTAATCCATCACGTTGTCAGTATTCTTCTTCTTCACGGAGCACATGATCTACACATTTCTTCCAGAATTGAAAATCTGTCTTTTTTAGGGTATCATGTGTAACTTTACAATAATTTCACAATACGCCACTGACTTTACAATGATGTCGCACTATTTCAGCTTTCAACAGCAGACAACTGCGGTGCACGAAATGTCATGATTTCGTCTTAAAATATATTTTTTTTCTATTAAAAACACATTTATTGCCCGTGCAACACAAATGTACTGCATACATGCTACATTTTAATACTGGTAGGGGAGTGTGATTTTAATATAACCTGATGAATAGATATCTAAATCTAGATACATTTTCTGGAGGCAAAAAATGTTTTCATAACGTCATGAACAATATAATACTACATGCAAAATATAAATTCATTACATCAGGTAGTTTGTTTGAAAACAAATTTCAAAGTTGAACATCAATTGGTGAACGGACTATACCGTCTCGATTACATGTAACAGAAACTATAATTAATAACCTGTCAATGTTGATGGGTTATTGCTAGTATTTACTTATTTACTGTTTACAGGCCTCGGGTTTTCCCTATTGATTTGTATAAATGTTTATTAAAAATAACAACAACCTCAAACTGACCACTGATTTATATAACTCTTAAAGGGACGGGAGGCCAGTATTCAGGGCCAAATATTCCAGGGACTGTATTGGAACTAAGTCTGTGTTTCGTTTTGTTCTGATTTTATATTGTATCAATCCTCATTCATTTTTCTTAACAACAATGTACAAATTTACCATACTTTCTAAACTAATTTAGTAGATCCCCCAATGAATTATAACACTGCATGAAAACTCAAAGAGAAAATTCCTGGCATCAGACATGGTGAAAACCACTGCCTTCTTTAAGAGTTAAACATTTTAAAAAGAAGTCTGAAAGTCTATGAAGGAGAGAAGAATCAAGTCTATAGTTTCAGACATGTTTTTATCAAATTCAGCAACCAAAGCGTTTTTTAATCACTAGTGAACGCTTTTTTACAAAATTCTCGCTTCAGTGACTTTAGAAGTACTAAAGGTAAAAAGACGACGTTGGAGTTGAATTTTTTTATTATAGTGATGAGAAATATCCAGTTCAACCTCTGATGGGTTAGAATTAGGATATATATGTGACAGTGCGAAGATGATGTGTGAAGAAGAATAAGAATTCGTGTGTAATGTTGTCGTCACTCTCTCTGGCCTACTTTCACACACGTTCTGCAGTCACAGAAAAACTCTCTTGATGACAGGGGTCCCACTTTTATTAATGAAACCCTATCAGGTAGCAAATAAATCATACCGTAAACATGTTGTCAACAAGTTTACTTCTTGTAGGTAATTCCTATACAACACCATTTAACCAAGCTATTTAGGTATTCACTACATAACACCATATAACCCAGCTATTTAGATATTCTCTACGTAACACCATACAACCCAGCACAGACTGATGGACTCTCTGAAATAAAATAAAACAAAATAAACTATAATCGTACTAATGGACAAACATCATCTACGTAATAATACATATGTGTGAAAATATGCAAGTACATGCACTTAAATGACCATGTGTGTGCGTATGTGTGTGTGTTCATGCAGGTCTGCGTATATGTGTAATCACACAATAAACATATCTCAGTCAACTAACTACACCATCACGCGAGAGAAAACTTAATTGAAGCACTTCTATCTATGATGAAATATTATACACAATTCATGGTTTAAATGACCTCATTTGATCAGTATCTTAGAAGCCTAGCTGCTCTAAAGAACAAGCAGATATAAATGTAAATATATATACTCTATTCTTACAGCTCTATACTAAATGTAATAGGCATAGGCTACTCACTGAGTCAGAGGGACGCTAATCTTCCTCTCGCAAAAATCACTGATGTAAAATTAACCACACTTATGGCTCACACAAATGCAATATAACTATTACTTAACTCTACACACACAAAAAATGGTAATACGTACACACTTGTATACAGCGCACATTTAACACAAAATCGAAAAGGGTAGGTTTTCACACAGATAGGTGTTGGGTCTAGAACTTTCATGTCAAAGTCTAGTAACTCTGTACACCCTGGTTTATCCATGAGTACATCTTCATGGGCTTTCAATAACCTTGTTATTTGCTCTCTCTGATCCTGAGACAGATGTTCATTTACCTGCTCTTGACTCTCTGATGATCTTAATGGATATTTATAGGAGGCGAGAGGTTCGTGCCTCATCTCTGTTGCTATGGCAAGTGTCATCATACGAGCAACGTCTGTAGATGTTCTGTAATAATATTTCTTCAACAGATTGACATGATACACTTTTTCCTTCCCCTTCTTATCAATCTTGTAATTCGTCCTAGATACTTTTTCTAGGACCACATATGGTCCTTTCCAACCTATTTGTAACTTGTTGTTACCACTGGGCAAAATAAGAAGCACATTCTCTCCTTCAGCAAGTTCCCCATCCTTCGATTTCTTATTGTAATACTCAGCATGTTTTCTTCTGGCTTTACGCAAATTATCGTTTGCCAGTTTCCAGCCAGTTTTAAGTCAAGAGGTTAACTCATTCACATACTGGAATGCTGATATAACGGTCTCTTCTGCTTTTTCATCAGTCCATGTCCGCAACAATGCTTCCAGAGGACCTTTTATTGGGCGGCAAAATAATAATGTTGCCGGAGCCAATCCAGTAGAATGGTGCGGGACTTCCCGGTACGCAAACAAGGTAGCCAGTAAGTACACATCCCCGGTATCTGGTTTTTCCAGTGCCAGCTTTCTAAGTATCGACATTAGGGTCCTATTGAATCGTTCTACCTGCCCGTTCCCTTGGGGGTGATAAGGAGATCAATGATAGTGTCTGGCCTGAAATATCGTAAATACCTCTTCCGTCAGCTTTCCCTTGAAATGAGAGCCGTTTTCAGTCAGTATCTGATGTGGGAAAACTAACCAGGTGAATACTGTTAACAGTGCCTCTGCCACATGTAAAGAGTCAATTGCTGACATGGCTACTGCCTCTTCTCACATTGAACAAGTGTCGACTAGAGTGAGTATGTAACTGTTCCTCTTCTTAGTCCTAGTGAGGGTCCTACAATATCCACTGCAACTCTGTCAGAAGGTGCACCCATAATAGCCTTTCTCCCAAGGTGGATGGAGCAGTTCAATGCTTTGGAGCTACCCTTTGACATTCTGGGCAGGACTTTACATATCGTTTTATGTCTTCAGTGACTCCTGGCCAGAAATAGGGACAAGCTATCCTTTGACCTGTGGCACTAATTCCCATGTGACCACAAAAGGGTATAGCATGCCCTAGTTCCATCACCTTTGCCCTATACGAAATTGGTACTACTAGCTGTCCATGCTCTTGAGATCCGTTTCCAGCTTTTCTGTACAATAGACCATTCTTCATATAAACATCTTCCTTTTCCGGAGGGTTATGAGCTTTTGACAGTTTGCCAAAGCATGGTTTCAGTGTACTATCTTCTGCTTGAGTTTTTTCATCTCTTCTGGATGAGTGTTTATCGGATTTTCTTCCATCCTTTTGGAGCTCGACCTGGTCTGGACTGCTGCCATGACTACAGGTTTTACCGGGTCTCCTAAAATGAAATACCTACATCCTAGTATCAGAGGGTATATAGGCTCATCAATCACCGCTGCCTTGATTACTCCTTCCACATATCGAGATTTTACATTAACAGTGGCTATGGGGCAATGTCATGGTTGCTGCTCCCTTTGTTGCTCCCTGTATCTCCACTGTTTCTGTGGGGATTTGTTCTGGGTTTACAAGGGTAGCTCTTACGACTGAATCAAAATCCAGACCTGTGTCATACAAGCATGTGACTTGTGTACCATTCACAGTCACCAGTTCACTGACAGGGGGATGAGTGAGGCTATTCTGACTCACTGTCAGTTCCTCCCTTTCCCTAATGCCTGTTGCCATACATGACGCGTGATGAGGAGGGTTTTTCTTCTTACAGTCCGCACTATTATGATTGCTCATTTTGCAGTATCTGCATCACTTGTCTTCCTTTTTATAAGGTTTCTTTTCATATACCAGAAGGATTCTATCCTTTTGCTCAAACCTTGGTATTGTATTTAATGGGGTGGTCCTGGTTGGATCCATTTCCTTATTACTTGGTGTAATGTTGAGGTTTCTTGACTACTTCACCTTGTTTTCGTTTTGCTCCATGTGTTAGAGAATGTGCCAATTGGTAACTTTCAGCATATTTGATTATGTCTTCCAACTTATCCCATCTGTTTTCTACCAGGAATTTCTTCGTTTCGGGGGACATGGAATCTGAAAGTTGTACTATCAGAATCATCTCCTTGAGTCCCTCGAAATCTTGCGAACATTTTCCCAGTGTACCCCATCTCAATAGGTAAGTTTCCAACCGAGCTGTGTATTGTTGGTAAGTTTTTCCAGCCTCCTTCTTGGCAGTTCGGAATTTCTTACGATAAGCCTCTGAATTTTGCTCATAGCGAACAAGCAATGCTTGCTTCAGAGCCTCAACGTCTTCCTGTTCCTCTTTGGGTAGTTTAAAAAACACTTTGTAAGAAATACTCCTCAATCCTTGAGAGAGCTTAATACTCCACTTTTCCTTCTCTAGGCCATATGATGAAGCAAGTCGCTCAAACCTGTCTATGTAGGCCTCAATAGAATCGTCCTTCTCCATAAAAGCACCCAAATGGAAGTTCATAGCACCCTTTTGATGACCTTGGCTAGAGCTACTGTCAGGGTGAGGAGAACGGCTACCATTTATACTTGCAGCTGCCTGAATATCCAGTTGTTTTAACTTCAACTCATGTTCTCTTTCAGCCTGAATCCTTCTTTCCTCTCTCTCGACATCTAATCTCCTTTCTTCAGCTTCCGTTTCCATTCTCTTAGCTTCTCTTCCGGCTTCTAATTCAAGCTTCTTGGTCTCCATTTTGGCTTCCAATTTTTTAGCTTCACTGTCCATATACTTATCACTTTCCACAGTGACATACTGGATAAGAGCATCGCGTTCTTCTTTGATCCTTAGCCGCCGACCGTCAAAGCAGTCAGTTGCCATCACGCCTAGTGGCGTCTTATAGGGCAACAACAAATTGATTCCACTTTGCTCGGTCGGCGGCCATCCTTCGTACAGTGCCCCAACTCTGGTTCATTCTTTGCTTCTCAGCCTCCACAGTCCTCCGCCAGATTGTTTTTGGTCGGCCTCTCTTTCGTTTCCCTTCAGGGGTCCAAAGCATAGCTGTTCTTGTGATGGCATCGGGGTCTCTTCTGAGGACATGGCCAACCCAGCTCCAGCGTCTGCCAGCTATGATGGTGTGCATGTCCTCTTGCTTGCTCCGAGTAAGCAGATCTTGGTTGGTGATGGTATTCGGCCAAAAGATTCGGTGAATTTTTCTTAGGCATGTTGTGTGAAAAGAGGACAATTTCGACATTTCCTTCTCTGTAACTCTTCAGCATTCTGCACCATAGAGAAGCACAGAAAGCACACAGCTCTGATATAATCTTAATTTTGTGCTTGTGCTGTATTGAGAGGACTTCCAGATGTTGTTTAGGCTAAAAAAGGCTGTTCTTGCCTTATTCATTCTGATGTTGATGTCTTTGCCTGCCCCGCCGTCTGGTGTTACTATGCATCCTAGGTATGTGAAGGTGTCTGTCTGTACCAGTTGCTGATTCCTTACTGATATGGGCTCAGGGTTGCTCAGATTGAGCGTCATGACCTCTGACTTCTTTAAATTGATGTTCAAGCCCACCTGCTGGCTAAACTTATTAAGTCTATCCGTTTTTTCCTGGATGTGTTGATGTGAATGTGCTAGTAGTGCATGTCATCTGCATATTCCAGATCTTCCAATGTAGAAAATGTAGTCCATCTTATTCCTCTTGGACTGCCCTCTGTTGTCTGGCGCATCACCCAGTCTATGACTGTTAAAAATAGAGTGGTTGATAAGGGCATCCCTGTCGTACTCCTGTCTTCACCTCAAAGGTTAGGTTGCTCTGCCCAACACTACACGTAAAGTTGGCATAGAGGCTTTTTATAATTGACACTATGCAGCTTGGAATTCCATAAGCCCTCAGTATTTTCCATAAACTGTCCCTATGTATACTGTCAAAAGCCTTTTCGAAATCAACGAAGTTAATGTACAGCTGTCTTTGCCATTCTGAGCACTGCTCTATAATGTTCCTGAGAGTGAATATATGATCTACACATATTCTGTTCTTTCTAAATCCTGCTTGTTCTTTCCTCAGTTTGTGGTCTACTGCTTTTGAAATTCTCTGTATAATTATCCTGCCTAGTATTTTGCTGGGAACTGAGAGAAGAGTGATTCCTCTCCAATTATTGCAGTCTGCAAGATCTCCCTTCTTGGGCAATTTGACAATTATTCTTTTGTTCCACTCTGATGGTGTTGTTCCCGTTTTCCACACTTGTGCAAATAGTGGTTCTAATAGTTCTGCTGCTAGCTCAGGGTCTGTCTTAAATAACTCTGCATTTAAGTTATCATGGCCAGGAGCTTTTCCGTTCTTTAACCCTTTGATTGCTGTGATGATTTCTTCTTTTCGTGGAGTGTCTGTATTTACATCTAGATCATTTTCAGCCTCAGGAACATTCAATTGTGTCTCTGGTGGTTCCCAGTTCAGAGTTTCTCTGAAGTGCTCTGCCCATCTTGTTTCCTGACCCTCTGCTGTCGTGATGAGATTTCCTTGTTTATCTCTTACTAATGTAATATTGTTTGCACCTCGTTTTCCGCTGATGAATATAGTTATTTTGTACACTGTGCTTTGTTAATTTCTCAGTGCTGCCTTTTCTGCCTGTCTTGCAAGATCGTCTAGGAAATTCCTTTTGTTGGCTCGGGTTTGGCATTTAACTTCCTTGTCCAGCTGACTGTACTTTTCGCTATATAGTTGCTTTAACCTGGGGGACTTCGCTTCTGTTTTCTTTCTTTTCATTTCCTTTCTCATCGTTATGGTGTTTAATGTTTCTGATGTTATCCAGTCTTGCTTCTTCCTTTCCTGGAATCCCAAGCATGATTTGCTGCTTTCCTTATATATTGTTGAAATGGTGTTGAATTTCTGGTCTATATCATCAGTCAATGTCTTTTCCTGACTTTTGGCAAATTGATATCGTTTCTTTATGTCAGCCGCAAAAGCTTTTCTGGTAAGGGGGTCCTTCAATTTGCTGATGTCAAACCTTTTCTGTGTAGTTGCAATTGGTCCAGCCCTTCTTAGTTTTACTTTCAGTTTTGCTACTACTAAATGGTGATCACTTCCCACATCTGCACCTCTTCTTACCTTCACATCTTGTAATGCATGTCTCCATCTACCGTTAATCATGATGTGGTCTATCTGGTTTCTGTCCCGACCATTTGGTGATTCCCATGTTAATTTGTGAATTTCTTTATGTGGGAAAAGTGTTCCTCCAATGACCAGGTTGTTAATACTACAGAAACTTATTAATTTATCCCCATTTTCGTTTGCTGTTCCGCTGCCGCATTTCCCCATTACTCTTTCATTTTATGTAATGTGTGTACCAACTTTCGCATTGAGGTCTCCCATTACTATAATAAGATCATATCTAGGTGTGTCTTCCATTTCTTTCTGTAGTTGTTGATAGAATTCATCCTTGACCTCTTCATCGCTGTCATTCGTTGGTGCGTAGCATTGTATTATTGTAGTATTGGTGAATCTACCTCTCAATCTTAATCTTATCAGTCTGTTGTTGATGGGTTTCCATTCCAGTAATGTCCTTTCTATTCCTTTCTGTAAAATAATGGCTACGCCTTCGTTGTGCTGTCCATCCTCTCTTCCAGAGTAAAGTACTGTTTCTCCTGTTGCTGTTTTAACTTTTCCTGCCCCTGTCCATCTGCTCTCGCTTATCCCTAGAATGTGTAACCTAAAAGAGCATCGCCACTTAGGCCAAAGTCCTTCCCCATCTGTATAATGGCAGACTTAACCTTTACCAGACCAGCCATTGTTTTGCTGTTGAGAGGGCGAATAGTCTTACTATACTAATTAATTTAAGCTTAATTAAATTAAACTTAATTAATGAATATTGTCACAATTTATGTGAGAGTCTTTCTATTTTGTACTCAATGGTACTTCAACCCATAATTTTTTTTCCACTGTTGAAAAAAAAAATTCTTAAAAAAAAAATAAAAAATTCTAAGAAAGAAGATAGAGTTTTGGCTCAGAACTATCAAGGATATCCCGCGATCGAGCCCCCAGTGTAACGAGATGGTATTTATAGTGGTTTGTGTCTTGTTGACCGTCGATGATAGTTCAATAAAAGAATAATGAATTACACGATATACCCCAGTCTCAGAAATGAGCACTAGTGTATGATAGCACAAATGATAGTCAGACAGTAAAGACCCCTGGTCCGGTGGTAATAAGAAGATCAAGAGCCTAGAGTGTCTTCTCGTAATAACTATTCTATGCTTTAACTAACAGTGAAATTCAAATTGAACTCAATGGTAACTTTATGATGTTAACAAAATCCAAGTTAATATTAAAATCAATTTATTTATGATTCTCTTTTCTTCTGTTCTTGAAATTGATAGAGATGCTATATGTATATGAATTTTCTATTTACACCATATCCACTGAAATCACATTGATATTATAGTGTATACTTAAACTGCATTACAGTGTCTCTGCTTTTCTGACAAAACGTTAACCAGTCTTTTTCTTCATTTGACTTGACTCTTCACACATAAATTGATCTAATGTTCTTCTGTTTCTGCACTTAACTGAGTGCTCTTTAAATGATGGTTGACAATGTTGGTGGGCTCCACACCACTATATAGACTCCGCTGATCTTCCCACGTAGTAGGGATACCAGCACAACCAGGTAGACCAGCTTTAGTGCTCCGTGTCGCTGTGCAGGATAACGGGATCTCACTTCTGGCTTACGTTCTATATGTATGACCAAAACCCTCTTATCTTCTCAGAAATAACTAACAGGACTACTTCTGGCAAAGGCAGGCCAGCACAAATACTCAATGGTGAAGGAATACGTGACTAGTTCTCTCCTTTTGTCCTCTGCGTTCTTTCAGTTTGTGTGTGTCCTCCCAATTGTTGTTGTTGTTTTGAAGAGATGATGAGGGAGAGCGGGCACTTAACAGTTGACCGTTATTGCCTCTTCTCGTTCCATCTTGGTCTACCCTGTTCAACCTGAAAATTGGTTATAATTGGGGTATTTAGTGTTATTTTATTTACTAATTTTGTATTAAGTTTAAATAACTATTGTCTTTTGCAGTTGCTGGTTTTAATTTATATTAGTATTTGTCATTTTATTTTCAGTTTTGTATTGTATAAAGAAAACTATTGTCCTTTGCATTTGGTTTTAATTTGTGTTATTGTTATTTTTTAAATTTTGTTGTCTTTCCGACAACTATGAGTAGTTAATGGGTTTGCTAATTTTTCTGGTTTTATGGTTTTTAATGATTTGTTAGTTTTTATTGCTTAATTTCTATTTGGTTGAGTGTCTTTTCTGAAGTATCATTTTTGTTATTGTTGTTTGATATTGCCACTGTTACTAACCTTATTTGTTTTCCTTTGTTTTATGTATATATCGTTTAAGCATTGATTGGGCTTCCCCTGGGGCATCTATACTTAACACCTTATCCCCTGTCATGTCTATATTGTTATTTATAAAGTATGTTTTTAATTCAATCCTCTGTTGATCATATTTTATACAGTGGATCAGGTAGTGGTCTTTGTCATTTTCTTTCTGACATTCTTGGCAGTGTGGTTCCTCTATCATGAAGTATGCTGCACCAAGATGGAGACGCCACAGCTTTTTGTTCGATGGTATCTTTAGTTCTTCTCTGACCTGGCATGTCCTTCTTGGTTCTTTCAGCAGTTTGAACGCATGTCTGCCTTTTCTACTGTTCTTCCATGTTGTCTTCCATTCCTCGTTTATAGTTAGCTTTACGTGGCTCTTTATCTCCGACCTTCCCAGTCCTGCTCTTATATTGTTTTTACTTATCCTTCCCTTCTGGGCGTTCTGGTCTGCCAACTTCATTCCATCACATGCACATACCATTCTAATCGTTCTAATTCTCGACTTTTGTTCTACTGGTACTTATTTGACCATTCCATCACATGCACATACCATTCTAATCCTTCAAATTCTCGACTTTTGTTCTACTGGTACTTGTTTGGTTCTTTCCATCAGCAACACATACCATTCTAATCGTTCCATTTCTCGACTTTTGTTCTACCCGTACTTGCTTGGTTCTTTCCATCAGCAACACATACCATTCTAATGCTGTCAATTCTCGCCAACACACATTTTTGTGAGTTCTGTAACTTCTCGGTTGCTGATTATGTTCTCCGTGCTTCACAGCTGTACCTCGTTTTGGCATGGTGCGTCTCTTTCAACCTAACGGTTATATTAGGGCACCTGTCCAATTATAAAAGACCTTTTGGTCTCAATAGCTTTTACAAATAGCTATTCAAATCAAAAGGACTTTTATTTTTGGACATGCGCCCTAATATAGCCGGCTAGGTTGAAAGGGACGCTCGATGCTGGACCTAGTATGGTGCAGTCTCTAACACTTCTACTCCCCTAAGGCACTATCAGCATTGTGATTACCTGTTTTTTTATATGTTGAAAAGCCTCATCATTTCCTTTTCCGGTTTCTAAGGAGCAGGTCATCATTACTTCATATGCGCGCTTGCAGAAGGCATGCATTCATAAACATGTAAAGCGATGGTTTCTGTAGAAAATGGTTTTGGAAAATGAGGTTGCTAGCCTCTAGACCCAAATAATCTTTTCAAGATATAATGATTCAAGATAAAATCTTAATTTCCTAAACATAGTATAGAAGTTAAGAGGCATGGCGTCCGCTTCGAGTTCTAGAGGTACCAGGTTTGATTCCTAGTTGAGGGAATATAATTTAAGGAAATTTTCTTTTCAGAACCAGTGGTCCTAATGATGTCATACTCCCCTCCCCCCTCCTCCCCGTATCCTGGGTACGGAGATCGGATCCTAACCTTCTTGGATAATCGCGAAAAAAATAGAAGGTCCCGTGTGTAAGTTGCGCACGTTAAAAAGCCCATAGCAGTTGGAAATTGCAAATAGTAGGCCTATCAGGCAAAATTTAAAATGTAGAAAACTACCCACCACAAAAATATTTATAGAAAGTGTGATTCCTATATATACACATTGGAAAGTTCGTGCACTGTGCTGAGATCCTCCTTGTGTGATGTAAGGGAGGAGATCGGAGCACTTATGGAGTTGACCGTGTGCAATGAAGATGGTCTTAAAACCAAAACCAAACGAAGTATAGGAATTAGTCTTCATGTATATCACAACCTTCATGTATATCACAACCTTCATGCATATCACAACCTTCATGCATATCACAACCTTCATGTATATCACAACCTTCATGTATATCACAACCTTCATGTAAATCAATCACAACCTTCATGTATATCACAACCTTCATGTAAATCACAACCTTCATGTCAATCACAACCTTCATGTATATCACCACCTTCATGTATATCACCACCTTCATGTATATCACCACCTTCATGTATATCACCACCTTCATGTATATCACCACCTTCATGTATATCACCACCTTCATGTATATCACCACCTTCATGTATATCACCACCTTCATGTATATCACAAACTTCATGTATATCACAAACTTCATGTATATCACAACCTTCATGTATATCACAACCTTCATGTATATCACAACCTTCATGTATATCACAACCTTCATGTATATCACAACCTTCATGTCAATCACCACCTTCATGTATATCACCACCTTCATGTATATCACCACCTTCATGTATATCACCACCTTCATGTATATGACAACCTTCATGTATATCACCACCTTCATGTATATCACAACCTTCATGTATATCACAACCTTCATGTATATCACAACCTTCATGTATATCACAACCTTCATGTATATCACAACCTTCATGTATATCACAACCTTCATGTATATCACAACCTTCATGTATATCAACACCTTCATGTATATGACAACCTTCATGTATATCACCACCTTCATGTATATCACCACCTTCATGTATATCACCACCTTCATGTATATGACAACCTTCATGTATATGACAACCTTCATGTATATCACCACCTTCATGTATATGACAACCTTCATGTATATCACAACCTTCTTGTATATGACAACCTTCATGTATATCACCACCTTCATGTATATGACAACCTTCATGTATATCACAACCTTCATGTATATCACAACCTTCATGTATATCACAACCTTCATGTATATGACAACCTTCATGTATATGACAACCTTCATGTATATGACAACCTTCATGTATATCACCACCTTCATGTATATCACAACCTTCATGTATATCACCACCTTCATGTATATCACAACCTTCATGTATATCACAACCTTCATGTATATCACAACCTTCATGTATATCACAAACTTAATGACGGCTCACCAAAAAAAAAAAAAAAAAATCCTTACAGAAAAACAATAAAACCAAAAACGTCCTAACAGAACATATTAAATAAATACATGTGTTCGCCCGCATGCTATACAAAGGGAGATAATATTTCTTTGAGTCTTATTATTAATGGTTATGTCCCTTTGAACGCGTGAAGTTTATTTCAAGAAATAATGCTTTTCCTTTTTTTTTAATCCCGAGGGACACATTTTCCATTAAGCACACTAAGCGCATGCTTAGAGCACGAGCCCAAAAAAGGGGCGCAAAAAAAAAAAATAAAAAAAGTTACGCTTAATTGTTCATGCTAATCATTTAATTCCATTACTCGCTAGGAGGCACGCGCAATGGCAGCAAGCAAAATTGTGGACTCATACTAAGCAATATACTTCTTCTTCTTCGTTCACCCTCAGATGTCAGCAGTACAAAAGAGTCGTGATACAGTGGACGCCTTCTCACTGCACCATCCCTGGAAATGAAGAGACTGATAGATTGGCAAAGGAAGGGGGAAAGCTTCCTGACTTTCTTTCTTTGAACTTCAAGTACTTTAAGGCTCTAAGACATTTTCTTCCATCCCTTGTTTCATCATCATTATTACGGTTCATCTCCCCCAAGGATGATACATCTTCAACAAATTCATGCCAAGCCCTCCTGCCCTATGCCATACTGTAACGTACTGTTTATGCATGATGTGAAAGCTGGCAGAGTGAACGTGTCGTTTATCACCTGGACTGTGTAATGTTGCGGTGTTGATGTAGGTCACCAGAAATGTAACGGCCAGAAATGTAACGGCCACCAGCGTGAGGCACTGCCAAGGGGTACTATGATCACTCACACAAAACAGCGTACATCTTGTAGATGTGTCGTACTGGTATTATGATGTGCATCGTTAAGACAGATCAACGACAACGATTGAAAGAAAGAGAAGATAACCCTTTAAACAACCTGTCATAGAAGTAAATACCCAGTTATCCTCAACTTTGACCAACAAAAGTATTAAATAGATTTACCTATATGACTCCGTCAAAAACGACAGCAACAGACTACCGCCCCCCCCCCCCCCCCCGTATAAAAAATGATCCATTTAAAAAAAAAATACATCAAAGAGAAAGATACCACAAGCTCATGACACATGAATAATGCGCCAATGAAAGGATCAACCTAATGTCAGGTTGAATCGACGCACACATAGAGCGTCCGGAGAGAATCAAGTCATCTCACCAAATAATAGAAAATATATTCGGGAAGGTACCATCAAAGAAACCTCAGTTGCTGGCGATACTAACAAATATTACATAACTATCAAACAATTATGCAATACTATAATCATAGCAATGACAAATGACAATATATCCCAAGAAGTCATATCAATATACAAATTACAATGTTATACCATTAATATATGTAATGGATGGACATGACCAAATTTGTTAAATTCCTTACACATTATCTAACAATAGAAGTATATTATATACAAATAAGTGCTGCGATCTCTCGAACAAATGTAATGTATGGCATCATCATGGTTCTCACAAGCGCTCTGTACTTGTTACTAGTTTGCACTGAGAACAATATAAATGTCACAATTAGTAACATGCTATAATGCACTATAGTCATTACAAAATTATTTAAGTATTATATGTGGCCATTTTAACATTTTTCCTTTTCTTATTTTTGACCTTTATTTTATGTTAACCTTAACCTTCCACATTACATCAAAGATAGTAATAGAGAAAGAAAACAATCAATTTACTAATCTAAGGTGAAACAAATGTGTTAATGTATATTATGAACAGACATGAGTCTGGAAATGTATCATGAAATCTGGGACACAAGACTTAAGTGGAATCATGTGGGCATCTAGACAGTATTTCCGCCATCACATTATCCGAACCACGGATAGCCCGCACCGTGAAATGAAAAGGTTGAAGAGCAATAGCATATTGAGTAGATCTCGAGCTCTTCAAATCCTTGTTCTGCATAGCTGTGAGAGCTTTTTGATCGGTTTCCATAATGAAATGCTCGCCTAGAAGGAATCTTTGTAGCTTAAGAATGGCCCAAACCATAGCTAACAATTCACGGTCTAGAACCGAATAGTTTCTTTCTGCCGCATTCAATTTCCTAGAGATATACATCACAGGATGCAGAGTTCCTGGATACTCCTGCATAAGTGCCGCCCCGATCCCAGTGGAAGAGGCATCACTACGAAGGACAAAAGTCTTATCAATCAATGGTAGTCGTAAGATAGGAGGAGATGAGAACAAATTCTTAATCTGATCCAATGAAGATTGGCATTTTTGGGACCATCGCACCTTATTAGGAGAACCTTTTTTCAATAAAGTTGAAAGAGGTGCCATAATGGAGGACAGATTCTTAATGAATCTTCCGTAGAATTGTATTAATCCCAAGAGATTACGCACTTGCTTTTTTGTTTTAGGAACGGAGATATTTAATATCTTAGAAATATTTTGGTTCTCTGTCTTCAATAGACCATGACCAACACGATGACCTAGGAAAGAGATTTCACTAAACCCAACAAAGGCTTTAGAGGGTTTTGCAGTCAAATTATGCTCGCGTAGAGTAGACAGTAACTCATTTAAACCCGAATAGTGTTCTTCCCAAGTATCGCTGAAAAGACAGATGTCGTCTAAGTATGCGATGACATCTGTACGATATGAGAGAATTCGACGCATCATGCGTACGAAAGTAGCTGGGGCGTTATCAGCCCGAAAGGCATAAAATTCCATTGATACAAACCCCTAGGTGTTGAGAAAGCAGTGAAAGGTTTGGCGCGTTCAGTTAATGGAACTTGCCAATAGCCTTTCGACAAGTTAAGTTTAGTAAAGAATCGCGATTTAGAAAGTCTAGTAAGTAGATCTTCCAATAAAGGCATAGGTTCAGCATCAAACTTCGTAACTTGGTTCAATTTGCGATAATCGACGCAAAGACGTATGTTATTGTCTTTCTTTCGAACAATAACCATGGACGAAGAGTATGCTGAAGTGGATGGTTCAATTATTTTCAATTGTATCATTTCATACAATTCTTTCTCGACTTGCGCTTTGAAATGAATAGGGATAGGATATGTTCTTACTCTGATCGGATTATGATCAGTAAGTATAATGTCATGTTTGATAATATGTGTGTCCCCAGGAATGTCGGTAAGGACATCCTGAAATGATTGTAGCAAAGAAGATACTTGACGCTGTTCCTCAAAAGACAAATTAGAAGAAACCGAAACGTTTCACCATGATTCCGTAGAATTGAGTGGAATCATAGGAAGAGGTAGATTAACATCTGAAAACGTAGTTTCCTCCTCCTGTATAACCGACAAGGATGAGATATGACCATGTTGGACTGGAGAATCGTCCGTCGCCTGGAAAATAGGCTGCAAATAGTCTGGTCGTTCAATAAATTCCGTAAGCATATTTATATGGAAGGTTTTATGCCTTCCATCAGTATCGACAACATAGTCGACATCGGAAAATTTTGAGACTATTCTATATGGACCTTTCCATGCAATGAGAAGTCTGTTCTCCCTCGAAGGAAGTAAGACAAACGCTTTGTCTCCAGGACAAAGTTGACGTAGGCGTCTCTTCTTATTAGCGAATTGCCTCGCCTTTTCTTTGGCAAATTCGGAGAATGAAGTCGCTAACTTGCATGCTTCGATAATCTTATGCCTGAGAGCAATGACATACTCATATGAAGATTGAGTGTCATTGTCAATATTATCGGCAGTTATCAAATCGTGTAGCAAGGACATATGACCGCACGGTTGCGCGCCAAAAACTAGTTGAAAGGGAGAAAACCGTGTATGCTCGTTGGGGACCTCTCTATAGGCAAAGAGAGCCGCGGGTAAAACCCTGTCCCAATCCTGATGATGATCCTCGGTAATCTTGCCAAGTAAGTTCTTAAGTGTTCTATTAAGACGTTCAACGAACGCATTAGACATTGGGTGATAAATACTACTGAGAGACCTCTTAATATCTAGGATAGACATCACCTGCGACATAGTGTCTGATATCAATTGAGTACCATGGTCTGACAATATTTCTCTGGGAAAACCCAAACGAGAAAATATTAGCCAAAGAGCGTCTGCGATATCGGCAGTAGATATGCTCTTTAGAGGTATAGCCTCTGGCCAACGTGTGCACATGTCGACGCATGTTAGGATGAATTGATGTCCTCTGGCTGACTTAATCTTAAAAGGGCCAATAATATCTAATGCCATCTTCTGGAATGGTCGTCTTGACAAATCTTACAAGATCGGCAATAAATTCGTATGTCTTTGTTTACGAATGGCCAAAAGAAAGCCGCTAGAACTCTCGACTTAGTGCGAGAAAAACCCATGTGTCCAGCACACTGAGAATCGTGTGCATGTTGAAGAATTAAGGCTCTCATACTTTTGGGCCCAAGAATTTGAGAGTGCATAGTATTGTCTGAGTGTTGTACCATACGTACTAGTATACCATTCTTCATAGTGATATACGATTTGTGAATTGTATTTTGATTCGGATCACCGTTTTTAGCGAGAAGAAAGTATTTATTTAGAGAAGAGTCTTCTTCTTGTAGTTTCACAAACGAGTCATGTGAAATCACCAAGTGATCATCTTGGCTACCAACTTCATTACTATCGTTAGATGAAGTTGAAGGAATAAGAGCTTGTGCTCTTGTTACAACCACATTGGCTGTTTGGATGTTATGTTCTTCCCAAGCTGCAGTTTGCTGCGGGGTACATTCCTTAACCCCATGAATACGACCGATTATAAGATCCGCAATAGGATTAGGAAGAAGACACGCGTGGACATCTCCTGTAAAGAAGGTAGTATCCATGTGGATGCTAGCAGTAGGATATATCTCCAAAGTTCCACCAAATGTCACACACTTAACCACCTTTCCAGTGGCACAGCAAGGATCTATGAGAGAGTGCCTAACCCCAATAGTAGTGCATCCAGAATAAAAAAGTACTGAGACTGGACTATTATTCACTAAACCTTTATGTAAGATAAGAGATCCTTTCCCGTCATGCGCAACTGTAGCAGGAAAAGCGGTAAGAGGGTGACCACAAATTAGGGTAGATACTGTAGATGGCTCGAACAATGTTGAGCATTGGGGGCACTTAGCTGCTCTCCCAAAATCGAAAGCAGAGCCAGTGATAGCATTAGAGTTTCTACTATCGGCAACTCGACTACAGGCTTCCTGAGACTCAAGTTGTGCAGCGTTTGCCTGACGATAAGATTTTCTTTTCTTATGTCTAGGTCTGCCGCGATTATTATTTCCACTGTAATTATCATTATATTGCCCACCATAACCATTATTCTGGTTTGCATCACAGTTTCCATAACTATCAT
The DNA here is from genome assembly GCA_024509875.1 of Oreohelix idahoensis. Lineage (NCBI taxonomy): Eukaryota > Metazoa > Mollusca > Gastropoda > Stylommatophora > Oreohelicidae > Oreohelix > Oreohelix idahoensis. The sequence continues at coordinate 193,174 of JAMPIV010013092.1, forward strand.
CGTAATATTCTTGACGGCGAGGATAATTATCTCGAGAAGAAAAATTCGGATAGTTTCTACTGTGATAACCTTTGCGAAAGTGTCTATAATTATTAGACCCAACATTACGAGGACTATCAGCTCGTCTCCAATTCTTTGAAGAAAACCCACTGTGTGATGGATTGCTTTGATATTGAGTGTAATTCTGATTACTCTTCTTATTAAATCTTTGTTTAGCACCTTGAAATTTACGATTGTAATTAGAGCCATATGGTGCTGCCGAAGAGACTGGCAACCCTTCTTTCACTGGGGATGCGCAGTTACGTACTGGCAACAATATTCCTCCATGTCTTTTATGTTTTTAGGTTTATGCTCATGAAGAAAAGCAAGGAAAGATTCGTTGACCGATGACATAACTTTGTCTCGAAGTAATAAGTCCATTAGGCCTTCATATGTTTTTTCAGTCTGAGACAACTCAATCCAACGTGTGAATGTACGGCGTATCTTTATAATAAAGTCAGAGAAATCCACCCCATTTTCTGGCAACATTGTCTTGAGACGAAGACGATAATCTTCTTCTTCTTTTAGTTGATATCTTTTAAGTAATGCTGCTCTGACAACATCATAGTTAGTCCTATCATGTTCCTCTATTGTCATAAGAGTAGTTACTGGTTCACCTGAAAAAAAATTCCATCAGTTGTTCGACATATTTTTCCTTTTTTATTTTATGCGTATCGCATAAAAATTCGAATCTATCAAGATAATCCGTTATATCGTTCTTTAAAGGATTGAAATGAGGTAATTTGATCTTATTAGACTTCTCCTTTGTTGTATCCGAAGTTGCTTGATGAGCACCCGCATTAATCAATTTCAATTTCTCTATCTCCAAAGCTGCGAGTCTTTCATCATGTTCCATTTTTGCTTTTCTCTCTTCAGCAGCAGCTTGAAATTTTCTCTCTTCAGCAGCAGCTTGAAATTTTCTCTCCTCAGCAGCAGCTTGAAATTTTCTCTCCTCAGCAGCAGCTTGAAGTTTTTTCTCTTCAGCAGCAGCTTGAAATTTTCTCTCCTCAGCAGCAGCTTGAAGTTTTTTTTCCTCAGCAGCTTGAGCTTGAAGTTTTTTGTCCTCAGCAGCAGCTTGAGCTTGAAGTTTTTTCTCCTCAGCAGCAGCTTGAGCTTGAAGTTTTTTCTCCTCAGCAGCAGCTTGAAATTTTCTTTCCTCAGCAGCAGCTTGAGCTTGAAGTTTTTTCTCCTCAGCAGCAGCTTGAAATTTTCTTTCATCTGCCTGCATCTGTAATCTTAAATTCTCAGATTCTCTGTCTAATCTTTTATTTTCCTCTTTTTGTCTCTTATCTTCAGACTTCAATGCTTTGTCAAATTGAGCAGTTGCGAATTCTTCTAACTTCTCACCTGCAGCGAAACTAAAAAAAATTGTTACAAAATGTGTAATGATGACTGCGAAAATAAACAAACAAATGGCAACACTGTTATAAACACAAAGATGTATAGAAATGAATGATAGACAGAAGAGGCAGACAAATTCAAACAAATCAAATCAAAACTAAAGAACAGAAAATTTTTTACAAAAACAACGAAAAGGCACACCTCGGCACAACTAAACGTAAATAGCAACAAATATTGCTAACAAATTTCCCTGTGGAAAATTTGTACAGTCCCTACAGAAAACGCTCTCAGATAGAACCTCTTTCACGTGGTATATTCTAAAAGGAGTCACCTTCCCAACCAACCCGCAAAAATACACACTAAATAAACATGTAAAGAAAAACATGTATACACAAAACATGCATAGCATATGTAAATAAACAATATACAGTATGTGTATAGAGGAAGGCTCAGCTTTACACAAATGAAAGGCACAGTTTACACACTAAACAGGCCACTTATCTTTAAGCACAATCCTCAATAGCCGCAAAGATGCAGTATAATGCGGTACTACTGTCAACAACAATGGTAGACGATCCACCGTTGAAGGTCACCGTAACTTCATAACAGGCAGTGGTCTCCAAAGTATAGCTACAAAAATCATACTCGACACCAGTTGAGACTAGAAGATCCAACGTCGATATGTTTGTAGAATGTAATGTAAACAACCAGCGGTACTGTTTACGATCTTAGGTTGACAGGTAACAATGTGACTTGATAGCTCAGAATGTAGTGTAAACAACCAGCGGTACTGTTTACAATCTTAGGTTGACAGGTAACGATGTGACTTGATAGCCCAGATATATTGCCATCATTTGTAGAACTCCAGAAAAGTATAACAATGTCACTTCAATTCCGTAGCAGTTGTGGTCCATGTAGCAGTAACATAAAAATGCCAACGCCAGTGTTTATGTGAGTCAGCCCAGTTGTTGACCTATTTACCACTGTCTTGTAAATGTAGAAAACCCACAAATCTGGTCTACCATAAATGTAACGTCCTGTTTATGCGTGATGTGAAAGCTGGCAGAGTGAACGTGTCGTTTATCACCTGGACTGTGTAATGTTGCGGTGTTGATGTAGGTCACCAGAAATGTAACGGCCACAAGCGTAGGGCACTGCCAATGGGGTACTATGATCACTCACACAAAACAGCGTACATCTTGTAGATGTGTGGTACTGGTATTATGATGTGCTGAGTGTGGGTGTAGACGAGAACGCGAATGCTTGAAGCTCTTAGTAAAGTCAATAATGTACCCATACACTCGCATGCAGTAGTCAATGATGAATTGAAGACTGCTGGCACGTTTCAAACATTTATTTACGAAACTGACAGTAGCGTCAACAGGACAGTCAAATCGACAAGATCAAAGACTTCACATACATAATGAATGACTGTTAAATGTCTGGTAACCAAAGGCTTGCATCATCCATCAACTAGGACATGCCCAAACATCATCTGTCCTAATGTTACAGTTTATAATGTAGCTTCCATACCATTGACTCAGCGCGTCAGGTACTTAATTAGCTCTGTCGTCCAACAAACGAGCTCCTAAATTGCGTAGCAATATTAAAAAGTTAGTTGCTTATCCTTTACAGGACGTGGCAATCAACCCCAGCTTTTATTGGCTGTTTGTGATTTTTCTAGGCAATTTTTTCATTCAGTAGTTTGCCATGTAGCAATATTACTTGTGGCTTTTATTCAACTGGCATAGCCCGCCAGATATATTTCCTCTTGCTGAAAAATATTGGCCGTAATACAGGGCCTCAATATATAGACAGCTGTGTATCCTTTGTTAGCAGGCACGATCAAACCATGCTAAACATATATACCGCCAACCTGCTGCGTCCACAATAATCTATCATCATCATTAGGCTTCTGTTCAATTGAAAAACACATAGTCTCATTTGGCTAGAACAAGAAGCAAAGAAGGAATTCTGTCTCTCAAGATCTGTGAGCTTCACTCGCAGATAGGTAACTTCAAATGTTCTGCAACCAAAGGCATATTAATATGAATGTCATTTACCTTTTACAGAATCTTCCGGATACACACTTAATAAATGTCGCCACTCTTGACGAACAAAGAATCAATAGGGAACACATTGACATTTTAGTCATATCGAAAACTTTCCAATCCCCATGATGATATAGAGAAAATCACAACGGACATCATGTCCGACAGCCCAAGAAACACTCTCCCTGACGGAAGTTTCCTCAGTTCGCGCCCAGAACTTGCGCATGCCTAGACAGCATACAACTGAGCATCGTTAAGACGGATCAACGACAACGATTGAAAGAAAGAGAAGATAACCCTTTAAACAACCTGTCATAGAAGTAAATACCCAATTATCCTCAACTTTGACCAACAAAAGTATTAAATAGATTTACCTATATGACTCCGTCAAAAACGACAGCAACACATACATTCTTCTTCTTCGTTCACCCTCAGATGTCAACTTGAATAAGTTCAAAGAAAGCAGTGGTCAGCCTGAGGCTGTTGATATCTCCGAAGATTTTCTCCAGGAATGGTACTGGTGATGGCCATATGCGTTTTCTCTGTTCCTCATATGTTGGGCACCTTTGAAGCAGATGTTCGGCAGTCATTTTGTCGGTGCCACAGTTACACTCTTCAGTAGTTCCTATCTTTAATTTGTTGAATAGATGGTATCTCAATCTGTTATGACCTGTGCGAAGTCTGAAGATTACCACTTGTTCACTTCTGCTGAGTTGGTAATACGGATCATTTTGTGTGTGGCCTGGATGCTCTTCTTCCCACTTGTGCCTGTACCTGCACTTGATAAAACTCTTGGCCTCCTCATAAGTTATGTTTGTGTCAAGTTGAGGAATCTTTCCCCCTTCCTTTGCCAATCTGTCAGCCTCTTCATTTCCAGGGACGTTGCAGTGAGAAGGGATCCACTGTATCACGACTCTTTTGTATTGCTGACATAGTCTGTGAAGTGTTACTCTTAGGTCATCCAGTTCAGCATTACTTTGACTTTTCAGCGTTGTAATTACTGACAGCACATCTGAGAAGATAGCTACTGGTCTCTCTGAGCTTTCTTCTGTCATTAGAATGTCTGATGCAGTTTTTAAGGCCTCTGCCTCTGCTCTGAAATTACATGAAAATTTCCCTGTTCTGACTGCTATCTTGACATACAGAAATGAGTCATAGAGAACTACTAAACAGGTAGGAAATATACTAGAGGCCGTAGAGATATGGTTTTACAGAACACTGTTGAAAATAACCATGGACAGCTAAAAAGAGTAATGAAGATGAAGTGAAAATAAAAAATAAGCAAATAAAGCTTTTTGCAGATGTCAGAAGGAAGCAATCAGCTTTTTTTGGGGCATGTTATGAGAAGAATAAAGCAGGAATAATAAGATGACAGGGGGAAAGACTGAAGGAGAAAGGATAACAACAAAGAGAGAAGACGCATAGGGTCTAGCTAAAGTTCAGTCAAAAAAAAAAAAAAAAAGAAACTAACAAGAGGCGAAACACTCATCCAACATTAATGGAGACGGCGAGAGAATGGGCCCCCTATTGCTGTAGGCCCTCGGGCACTGTCTGATTTCTGGCGGCTTAGTCCGCCCCTGGAATTAAAGGCCTTTGCTCTTCGGGGTACCAACGGGCTGATCACCCGTTTGCCAGTCACTTCGATTACGGAAACAACAGCAAATGGATTGATTTGCCGTTGCCCTAAAGACGCCATTAGGCGTGATGGGAAACAATGGCAAAGAAAACCTATCTGCTGTTGCCCTAAGACGCCACTAGGCGTAATGGCCACTGACTGCTTTGACGGTCGGTGGCTAAGGATGGAAGAAGAAGAAGAAGAAGCTCTTCGGGGTGCTGAAAATAATTAATCAGCATCGTCACTATATCAGAAAGCATATTTTTTATTTTTCATTAATCTAAGTGCACGGTAATAATTCAAACAATCACAAGTCAACAAGTTTAACTGTGGCACTGATAACATGACTGCTGACCATCTGCTTCAAAGATACCCGACAGCTGAGGAACAGAGAAAGCACATATGGCCGGCCCCAGTACCATTCCTAGAACATCTCTATGTAGATAGAAATAGCACAAACTATGTTCATTTTCTTAGCTATTCAGAGCAGTTCCATCAAAATTGTCAAGACATTGAAAAAAATATCCGACCCCTCATGGATTCACTCCTAATTCACGAGCGTCTGACAGCCGAAATGTTTAGAGCGCACAATTCAACAGAGACAAATAATAAGGGGCACAATCAATGGCTGAACCATTGTACATATTTATTGTTGAATGGAGAAAAAAAACAACAACACACACACACACACAAATAGTAATACGTCTTACAAGAAGAAAGGACAAGAAAAACCTACGTTGCGGCTACAAGGCCTTCGTCAGGGACAGACAAACAAGAGACAGGAGGGAAAGAAAATGAGAATTAAGTAGAGAAAACGAAACTATAAAAATAAGAGAAAAACAACTCCCTTATGTCCAGTCACATGGTGAAGCAAGATGCTGCCACACATATTCATTGTTCGGTTTAAATAACCGATAAAAAAATTATTTTTTTTTCCTCGCATGAGGTCGCATATTTTTTCCTCGCATGAGGTCGCATTGGCACCCGCCCCAAACCTGGCTCCGGTCAAGACCACATGTCCCAACACAAGAAGACCCAACGACAAAATGTGTCACTGTAGTGATCTTCTGTGTTCTCACACAAAGGACCTAATGACACATGAATGTCACTGTACTGGTCCCTGTACTAGACCAGCGTTGCCACTCAAGTTCTAGAGATAAACCCAGATGTTCTTAAAAAACCCCCAGAAATACCCAGATTATTTTATGCCTCAAATACACGGGATAGCCGATGTTTACATAATCTTTTACGTTCATCTTTAGCACAAATAATCTGTGTGCTATCAATTTTTATGTACGGTATTTCTTCATTTTTATTATTTTTTTTTATTACCAAAAATTCACAATTAAATAAAAATGATTTTAATAACACCCCAATATATGAACTCTTGAAAATGAGATATTTTAACAGTAATATATTTACATTAGTTACATTAACAAATTGTTCCTCAAATTAAATATAAAATGTTAGTTGTAACTTGTTACTGTTGAAAAATGTCACTTGTCAGAGACTCGGCATTAATGTCGACAACTTCGTCAAGATCATAAGCATGAACTGACAACGTGGAATCTTGATTGTGAAGTTCCAAAATCTTTGTATATCTCTGCCGACAACGTCCTTCACGCACATCTTCAACCACGCATTTACTAGGATTAAACTTATGATAAACTCCATCTTTGGCAATTGCTTGCTTGCTTGGCTAGTATTCGATTGGAAACTGTTTCATACAAAAGCTTGTTGGTTTGTTTAGTTTTAACTAAGTTAACCTTCGAAAACACTCTTTCGACGCATGCCGAGGAGTGAGGTAGTGCCATAAGCGTGCACATGAGGTCAGCCAAAACATCAAATTTCTTCTGGTTATTAGCATCTGTTACTTGTTACCGTCCAGCCAGAATGTGGGCGGATCCTCATCCACTGGATGTTCAAGATCTTTTCGGTACGATGCCAGTTCTCGCCTTTGATCAGACAGACGATCAAGGCTCTCTTCTGAAACAACTGTTTAAACTGCGCTGCTAAGATGGTAGGTGGTTGCTGGCAGCATTTGCACAAAGTGCAAATGAATGATAAACACAGCCGAGAACAAAGACATGTGGAATCTCATTCTTCAGATGTGCCTGTAAACCACTTGCAGTCCCCATCATAATGGCACAGTTGTCTGCAGCAAAACCAATGACGTTACTAAGCGGGATTTCATGCGTGCTCAACAATTTCTTAACAGTTGTAAACATGCCAAGACCAGTCCCATCCTCTACCTCAATGAGGTCTAACAGTGAATCAACTACTTTTTTTGTGTTTTTGTGTCACAGAATCGCACAACGACTGCCAACATCTGGTTCGTAGAAATATCAGTACTCTCATCAACGAGTATAGAAAATTTCTGATTTCTACAAATGTTTATAACTTCAAGCCGCTCAAAATGAGCAATGCCGTACTGCATCACATAGGCAGTCTTGGTGCGCTTCATTGACATTTTTTGAGCAATTGGGCTGTCTGGAAATATCTGCTTGCAACATTCAATCAAATGATCAGCTTGCAAAAACGGAGTGTTATGTTCTGCCATGAAAGCCGACAACAGTATCTCCGCTTTAGCAATTTTGTCTTGGAGACAGGGCTCTTTTGGTTTGATGAAAAACTTGTAATAGCTACTTTTTCCCCAACACAGTGTATATGCCAGTTTGAGCTGATGTAAACGAGTCAAAAAAACAACGTCATTGACGTGGTTAAAAACAAGAATTAAATTTAAGTGGAATAAAAAATATATAGCACATAATGTTTTACATTTAATTATAATATACATATAATGTATAATGCTCAGTGCACAGAATATACAAACATTGTAAATGCCAATTGTCAAATATACCCAGATTAATGCAGATTTTGAAAAAAATTACCCAGATACCCAGACGGAAGCCCAAAAACCCAGATCTAGTAAGAAATACCCAGCTGTGGCATCACTGGTCTAGACACTTTTTTTTTTCCTCGCATGAGGTCGCATATTTTTTCCTCGCATGAGGTCGCATTGGCACCCACCCCAAACCCGGCTCTGATCAAGACCACATGTCCCAACACAAGAAGACCCAATGACAAACTGTGTCACTGTAGTGATCCTCTGTGTTCTCACACAAGGGACCTAATGACACATGAATGTCACTGTACTGGTCCCTGTGTCTAGACACATGATCCTAGCCAAAGGCCGGATATTAGGGCGTTGGATTTGCTAGGAGCATTACAAGTGCTCAAGCAAGATGGCTGCCACACATATTTATTGTTCGGTTTAAATAAACGATTTTTTTCCCCTTCCCTCGCATGAGGTCGCATATTTTTTCCTCGCATGAGGTCGCATTGGCACCCACCCCAAACCCGGCTCTGGTCAAGACCACATGTCCCAACACAAGAAGACCCAATGACAAACTGTGTCACTGTAGTGATCCTCTGTGTTCTCACACAAGGGACCTAATGACACATGAATGTCTTTTTTTTTCCCTCGCATGAGGTCGCATATTTTTTCCTCGCATGAGGTCGCATTGGCACCCACCCCAAACCCGGCTCTGGTCAAGACCACATGTCCCACCACAAGAAGACCCAATGACAAACTGTGTCACCATAGTGATCCTCTGTGTTCTCACACAAGGGACCTAATGACACATGATTTTTTTTTTTTTTCCTCGCTTGAGGTCGCATATTTTTTCCTCGCATGAGGTCGCATTGTCCCCGCCCAAACCCGGCTCTGGTCAAGACCACATGTCCCAACACTAGAAGACCCAATGACAAACTGTGTCACTGTAGTGATCTTCTGTGTTCTCACACAAGAGACCTAATGACACATGAATGTCACTGTACCGGTCCCTGTGTCTAGACACATGATCCTAGCCAAAGGCCAGATATTAAGGCCTTGGGTTTGCTAGGAGCATTACAAGTGCTCAAGCAAGATGGCTGCCACACATATTTATTGTTCGGTTTAAATAACCGATTTAAAAAATGTTTTATTTTGCGTCAGGATCAGCGAACTGATCAAGAACGGCACAATATACATCTTTGTTTATATAAAATCTAGAAAGAAAGAAATGTTGCGTTGTAAAATAATAGACTTTTTAATTTTTATTTAATTTTACGACAAATTTTGAAAGTAAAGTTCATTTTAAAATTTTTTGTAATATACAAAAGTTTGCTTTCTTTTAATGTTAAAAAAGAAAGAAGCATTTTGAAATTTTACGATAAATATGAAATTAATGTTTAAAATTATTATTTACAAAGTTATTACCCTTACAAAGGTAAAAATATTAGTTATTACGTCCCTTTTTAAAACGCGTTCGGATTGATTTAAAACAAGTAAAAATAAAAATGCACATAATGTGTGGCGAAATTTGAATAAAGTATCTCGAAATTTCGTACTCGAGGAATAATTAGAGGACCATTTAATATAAATATGGAACATCTAAAAGCCTTACATCGCATTGCAGCATTGTGTATGTCGTGTTAGGTGACGAGAGGGTGCAGAATTTTGATCAGACTGCTGTAATAAGTAATGAATGAATCCAAATCTAGTCTGATTTTACATCAAAAGTGAGATTCAGTAATGCACGTATGAGCGTAACAGCTAATATGTGACATTTCAACTCCTCACAGTATTCAGGTTTGCACTATCAGATTTGCTCACCGATTCTAATGCAATTTCCGTGAACAGACGCTTCTAGCCTCCCTTAAGCGGGTGACGTCATCTCAGAAATGAAAGCAAAAGGGCGTCTCTGTCTCCATGGTAATTTTGTTCTAAAATAAATCGAAGGAAAAGGTAAGCCTATAGTAGATGCTGCCGTAGAAGAATGAAGTGTCTGTTATATCCGGTCACCTTCTTTTTATTTATTCCCTGATTGTGCTGCCCTTGTGTACTGTTCTGTATTAATTCTTAATGAGGGTACTTAGTAACAATTATTGGCGTTGTTTGCAAACATTAGTTTTTTTATTTTTAAATCCTGCCGTCTGTTATATTTTTTTAAACTTATTATTTTTTTTTTAAACTTTTATTTGCATTTCTTTTTCTATTTACAAAATCATGTACATTTTACAAAATGAAATACATGGGGAGTGCATTTTTAAATTACATATAATCGTTCACTTTTCAATTTTTAATTTGTTAAAAATTTTTGTTGTTGCCAAATCGAACGTTAATTTTTTTTTTTTTTAACAATTCAACAGGCGTGTACTTATTAACAACAAAAATATAGATATATACGCATTTACACGCATGTACCCGTTCAAACACGTACATGCACATACATGAAAAATGCACACATATATCATCGTTTTTCATGTATCTGTACACAAACCCGTGGGTTGAATCATCAACTTTCCATACATATTTGCATGTACAATCATTCTCACATATACTCTCATGCAAATACATAAATCTACCTCCACACGCATACTATTATACAGTATTTACATATATATATATATATATATATATATATATATATATATATATATATATATATATATATATATATATATATATATAACACATACATACATACATACGCATATATTTTTATATACACGTACACTACTAATATATTATCCCAAGACATAGTGCTGTGGTGTGTGCAAAACTGAATGACTTTTGTCTTTTCTAAAAATTACGTTAGCTGATTTAAGTGCTTTGTTTTCTGTGTGAATATATGTAGAAAAGGTTGAGAATTAAAAAATCTTTGCTCGTAGAGGGTTTTATTTCTACAAATCCATACCAGATGTCTATATTCTGCCAAAAGTGTTTGTAAATATATTTCAATTTGTGGAGTTATCTTTTGAATCATGCTGAGCATTACTGCTTTATACATATCTACTTCTGTTGTTGTATGTTTTTGTAATGTCTGTTTCAAAGTGTTCACAGTTTGTGTCACTGTATGGCAATAAAAGAAAATGTGTTCTTCTGTCTCCATGACGTTTAGTCTACAAAGTTTACATTTGAGTAAAATTGTAATTGTATGTCTTTCTCTATACATGATTGGTGTTGGGTTCAATAATAATCTGTAAGTTATTTCCCTCACTCTTGGTAATGTGTTTAGTTTTGTGTAAATGTAAGAACACCTGCCAATAATCTGATATCCCATATTTATAACCTCTCTTTATTCTTTGATACAGAGGAGGTTCTTGTGCTAAAACTAAATTGTTTAATATCTCTTTGGTTGTTCGCTGTATTATCGCTTCGTTTCCTTATATACATGCAACGCATTGTTTATAAAAGTTTGGTAAGACTCCAAAATGATGCGGTGCTGAAATTGTTAAATTTATAAAATTTTGCTAATGGTAGTCCAGCATTGTAATGTGATAAGGGATATCCATGTGGATCATTTATTATAATACTCATAAATTTGATTCTCATAGCTTGAATTTTGGTAGATATATCATGTAGGGATATACCTCCCCTTGCTTTATCCTGTATTAATGTTTTGTGTTTTCTGTTATGTATTGTGTGATGGAAGATGAAATGTCTGATTAGAGAATTTTTTCTTGTTAGCGTTTTTTTTTTTTTTTTTTTTGGACAGCGATGAAGAGATCAAGGACGAGTTCTATACACAGGAACAAAAGGAAATAGAAACTGCACCAGTTACGATCTTATTATAGTAATGGCAGACCTAAATGCGAAAGTTGGAACACACAACAATTATAACGAAAGAGTAATGGGGAAATGTGACAGTGGAACAGTAAATCAGAATGGGGACAAGTTAATAAGCTTCTGCAGTATTAACAACCTGGTCATTGGAGGAATACTTTTTCCACACAAAGAAGTGCACAGGTTAACATGGGAATCACCAAACGGACGAGACAGAAACCAGATAGATCACATAATGATAAATCGTCACATGGAGACATGCACTACAAGATGTGAAAGTAAGAAGAGGCGCAGATGTGGGAAGTGATCATCACCTAGTAGTAGCAAGACTGAAGGTGAAACTCAGAGCTGCTCGACCAGTTGGAGTCAAACAGATAAGATGTAACATCACGAAACTTAAGGACCCCCTCACCAGAAAAGCTTTCGTGGTCGACGTAAAGAGACGATATCAAATTACCAAAAGCCAGGAAAGAACAGCGACCAATGATGTCGACCAGAAATTCAACACCATCTCAACAATATACAAGGAAAGCAGCAAGATACCCGACATAGGAACAGAGAAAGCACATATGGCCGGTACCAGTACCATTCCTAGAACATCTCTATGTAGATAGAAATAGCACAAACTATGTTCATTTTCTTAGCTATTCAGAGCAGTTCCATCAAAATTGTCAAGACCACTCATGGATTACGTTCACTACTAATTCATGAGCGTATGACTACCAAAATGGTTAGAGCGCACAAGTCAACAGAGACAAATAATAAGGGACACAATCAATGGCTGAACCATTCTACATATTTATTGTTCGGTTTAAATAACCGATTTAAATTTTTTAATTTTTAAAGTGAAACTTTATTTGCTTTCTTTTCAATTTACAAAATCGTGTATATTTTACAAAGTGAAATACATGGGAAGTACATGGACAAGTTTTCAATTTTAAAATCATGAGCATTTTACACAAAGGAAGCATGATAAAAAGGTTACATGGCAACATCAAAACTCCTCTGTTCTCGCAAGTACTTTTGTACACATGCAAACCCAAGTGATAGAATTTATATGTTTTAGACAAGGGCTTTGGTATGTATAAATCCCGAGAAACAAATGTGAGAAGGAAAAGAAACAGGATGTGTAGTATTGGTGCACGTATGTATAACCATATACATACATATTCTAAAAACCTATATTTATTACATTTCTTTAGATACTAATATTAATCAAAGCTTCTTAGTATGATATACATTGGGAGAAGAGCGATAAATAAAAATCACACGCGTGCACACACACGGTGAAATGAAAGGTAGGACGTATTCTGAAGATAAGCCGGTACAAGCTGATTTTCGGAAACAATGAAGCCTTGGATGCACAACAGGCAGACCAGGCAAAGAGGGAAGTTATTGAAACACCAAGTTTAAAGAATGTGGTCAGTATGTGTTGCACAGCGCGTTTATTTCAAGTGTGGACAGGTTTCAACCAGGATCAATAGTTGAGCACACTCCACTGGGTAGCTCCGAGGGCCCAGCACACACTGTCACGAAGAGAAAGACGGGAGTTTAGGGAGTATTTTTGAAGCGTTAACAGCAGTGGCGGTTCCAGAGGGTTGTCATTGGGGGTGCTGCACTGTTCATTCATTTAAAATACTATAAATAACACTCACAAATTGTGACCACCATGTAAAATATCAACCCAGACACAAATGATTAGTGTCTTATCTCATCTAAAATCTGTCAAGAAGTTCTGAAAAGTTATTTTAAAAGTTTACTGCAACTAGGAGTAATCCTTGTCAGCCAAAGCAGCTTCCCGAGTCTCAAACCAGGTTAAACAGACAGTATGCTGCTATTTCTCGTGTTTAAAATTTTCATTGTAACTTCCCTTTAATTAGAGTTCATTGCACTTAAGCAGTGTTCCGTTGCAGCACAAGTAAATAAATTCAACCCAATCGCAGTTGGCCTCTTTGCTGTGTATGACAAGCATTCGCTTATAAGAGGTCAAGGTCACTTGAACTGTCATCGTTGGCAGCATTTACAATACGGTGTTGGATAAATTTTTTTTGGGTACTCGTATTTAACCCTTCCGGTGTAACCTCAATTTTTTGTATTTTTTGGTCTGTCCGGATTATGTATTATAATGTAGTAGAGACAGTATGCATTCCTTTTTGTTACAGGGGGTGCTGCAGCTCAACAGCTCATTAAAGAAAGCCGCCACTGGTTAACAGGGATGTTGAGATATTTTTTTAAATTGTATTTATTTATTATTTTTAACTGATCTTTATTCATCTGTCAAGTGCATTTTTCAAAGTGTCTCAAATAAAACATCACATTGTGTATATTGTAAATATAGTGTCGTACATGGGAGGTGACTGGAAATACATCGAAGAAATATGGTCTACTTCACCCTCGGCATGTCGTACCAGGTGACTAATGGTGATTGCATTCTGAAGTAACTTCAGTGGACAGTCTGGCTGACAGGACAAACGACACTTGAAAAATTGTGTCTGGGCGAGATATTGAAATGCCCCCGAGTTGAAATTATAGTGGCCAATTGTGTGCTGCGTTACGCTTTTCTCCTTGGCACTTTCAACTAACAAGTTGAGCACACAACCTTGAGCCATAAAGGCGGCTAGGCACACCGGCATTTCGAGAAAGATACAAGGGGTAGTTTGTAATCATGTTCCCTAAAGCATATCCAATTTGAAATTCCAAAACATGTTCAATTTACAACATGCAATAAAATACATTCATAAACTGTAAATACAAGGTGAGGAACATAAAAACTAAAGTTGGGCATTTCTGTACATTCATGTAAATTAGACTAAAACTATATAGCAGACATTTTTTTAAAAAAACTTCTTCTTCTTCCTTCCTCGTTCGCCTTTAGACCTCCACATTTATGACTCTAATAAAGGCAGTAGTCAACTCAAGGTTCCCGACATCTCCAAACAGTTTTTCGTTGACAGAAGTGGGTCGTTGCCATATGCTACTCCGTTCATTACTGTATTTTTTTTTAAACATCTTTATTCACATTCCGTGGAAATTTACAAAGGCATATGCATTGAAACATTAACAATAATAGCATGAATATAAGTATAAAAATGAAAATACAGTGAGCAGCTGTAGACAAAAAAAAAAAAAAGAAAGACCTTTCACTTCTTACACACACTCATTTACACACTCTTTCTTGTACTCTAAATATACATTGCACATATTTGGTTGTTGTAATCATAGTCGGCGTCTGTGGCCTAATGGATATGAACGCAGTTTCATAATCCAGATATACCAGGTTCGAAACCTGCTGCAGGCGGTTTGGTAGCAAATCGCTTTGTGTGGATTTTTAACAATGGTATAAGCGCCGTACCGTTCAGAAAGCAATGGCAAACTACTGAATGAAAAAAATTGCCTAGAAAAATCACAAACAGCCAATAAAAGCTGGGGTTGATTGCCACGTCCTGTAAAGGATAAGCAACTAACTTTAATCATAGTATTCATTTACTATGTAGATATGTTTGTGCCGGAATGTCTGTCCATGTCATTTTGTGTGATCTCTCACACTTCCAGCACTACATCAGTATCATTTATTTTTCTTCATTTTCCCTCCAATCGCTTTTATTTGGCATTCCATTTTTCCCTTCATACATTTTACTGTTTATGCTGAACATACATGGGGAAAGTCTCTAACACGCCTCTCCCCTGTGGCAGTATTTGCTACGGGAGTAATTCTTGTCTTATGGTGTCTCTTATGATGTTACATTCACGCTTCACGAAGACGTGTTAAGTTACGTCAGGTAATTAGACGGTCAGCGACAATATTTTATCGCATAATCTTTCTGACCATCTTTTCAAGCGACGGTGCTTGTTTATCCAAGCTTTTTATTTTTTTTATTTTAAATCTAAAAACATATGCATGGAAACATTGACAATAATAGTTTGAACATATGCATAACAATAAAAATACACTGTGCAGCTGTAAAAATATTTAATAAAAAAAAAATTCCTTTCACACCTTGCACACACTCATTTACTCACTCTTTCTAGTACTCCAAGGTTACACCTTTTACATTATTTGGTAAAGATAGTGTTGATTAAAAGAGGAAGGAGGAGGAAAAGAAAGAAAGAAAGTAAAGACCTTGGGTTTCAAAGACCTAGATTTAGAGTCCGTCGCGAAAGATTTCCGTCTTGATGGAAAATAATCAAAATAAAGGGTAAATTTACTTCAGCTAAAAGCAGGTATCCGATTTCGCTGATTTATATGATGTCAAGACTTCAGGTCCAGCTTGGCTAAAATAAATTCGTGCTGGACCGTGAAATGTAATCTGAAAGGATGTCCCCTGGGACAAAGATAGAGCCTTGGTTCATCCAGTGCGTCTCGCAACAGGAGAAATTAATGTGATCCGAAAAGAGACACTTCTTAGTGGATAGTTTTGGTTATTAAAGTGGTCCCTGTGTGACCGCTTACAACAATCTTTATAAACATTTCATAGATGGAGAAAAGAAATATTGAACATTTCATTAAATATAAATATACATTTATACACACTCGGGCACGCTTACATACACACAATTACAAGCACATTTCACTGCACCTATTATTATTTTCCCCCCTTTTTTTGTTTCCCCCTGAATTTAAAGGTATGAGCCGTGCAATACCAACGTCTTGTCTTTTGTATTCTTATTTTGATATCGCTGTCTGTCCCTCCAACTTTATCTATATTACTGCCAAGATATGTGTACGATTCTACATCTTGTATTGGTGTTTCTTCAAGTTCAACCCTGTTATCATTACCTGCATTTATTCTCATTATTTTTGTCTTTTCCCTGTGTATTTTCAGACCCAATTGCTGTGACCTCTCATCCAGTGTTTTCAATTTGTCCTGCATCTGATTACGGTTATGGGACAGAAGAGCCAAGTCATCAGCAAAATCCAGATCATCCAACTGCTTAGTCAGAGTCCACTGGATTCCATTTCTGTTGTGTGTTGTCGATGATCTCATAACCCAGTCTATTGCTAGTAAGAAAAGAAATGGAGACAAGAGGCATCCCTGTCGCACTCCTGTTCTTATCCCAAACGGTTCTGTAAGCTGTCCTGGGTGAAGAACTCTGCATGTCATGTCTTCATATGTTTTCTTTATTAAATTAATGATCTTCAGGGGAACTCCATAATGCCTCATCAATTTCCAAAGTGATTCTCTGTCTACACTGTCAAATGCCTTTTCGTAGTCCACAAATCGGATCCAACACGAAAATAAGAATCTTCAACTCAAATGTGAAGTCAGTCCTATTGTATGGCTCTGAAACATGGAGAACAACAAAGACAACAACCAAAAAGCTACAGACTTTCATAAATGGGTGCTTACGTAGAATAGAGGGATTAAAATGGTATGACAAGGTTACCAACGTGGAACTGATGACAAGAACTAGACAAGTGCCAGTGGAACAAGAGATGAGAAGAAGACGATGGCAATGGATAGGACACACACTGAGGAGACCTGCTGATAGCATTACAAGGCAGTCCTTGTTCTGGAACCCCCATGGCAAGAGAGGCAGAGGTAGACCAAGAAGCACATGGAGAAGAGAGCTGGAAACAGAGGTGAAAATGATGAGGAGAACGTGGAAAGAACTTGAGATGATGGCACGTGACAGGAGGACTTGGCATGTGTTTGTTGAAGGCCTATGCTCCTTTGGGAGTTGAGGGTTATGATGATGATGAATACCAACGTCAAAGACTTCCCACGAACATACTTAGGGATCAGTTGGCAAAGTCAGACATTGACACTTTAACGAC
Organism: Oreohelix idahoensis; assembly: GCA_024509875.1. Taxonomy (NCBI): domain Eukaryota; kingdom Metazoa; phylum Mollusca; class Gastropoda; order Stylommatophora; family Oreohelicidae; genus Oreohelix; species Oreohelix idahoensis. Next base: position 210,606 of record JAMPIV010013092.1, read on the forward strand.
ATCTAGAAACTGTGGTCAACATGACCTCCCGCGAATAAATGTAGTTTAAAGGTCGAGCTGTAGTACTTAAGAGGTTAGGAAGACTAGGGGAAGGGAGAGTGCACAGAAGGCCAAAAGCGGAATTACTTTGTTAGGATAAACAGAGAATGAGATAGTAGTGAGACGGAGGGAGGGCTGTAGGGGAAAGAAAGAGTCGTTTTACGAATCAAGGCTGCCTCGTTAAGGAAGAGGTACCATCTCAGGGGCTGTTGATAAAACTTTCTGACGAAAAATGTGCAGAAATAAAGCAGCTTAATCAAAATAATAATAATAAATAAATACAAAATAAATAGACTACACGTGTACATATGCATTAAAATGTAAAACATAATAATGACAATAACAATAATAATAATGATAATAGATACATAGAAAATAAAATAATAATAATTTAAAGGCAGGCTTCTCTCTGCGGACATGACAAAGGGGAGGATAACAATTTTTTTAACTTGCACACACTGTCTCACATGTACTTAAGATAAAAATATTGGGTGATGGAGTCCCTCACCTCTAACGTTGTGTGTGTAGGGGTGGAGGAGGGAGGATGAGGATATGTGTTAAAGGGAGTGGGGAAGGTAAGAAAAAAAACACAGGTGATGGAATAACACGTAATTGGCAGTGAGGTGGGGGTGGGGGAAGGAGTGGTTATAGGAAAGTGACCTTCGTATAAACTAAAGGCTTGGATTTAAGAATATTTGGCAGATGGAGGTGCAGGTAGCTGGGGATAGTGGACAGGTTCTAAAATAAGCGTCACTCGCTGGAGGAACAAATTTAGGAGAAAGGCTGGGCGGATAAATTTGTACTCAAATACTGAATGAATGCGACGTTTCCAAATTATAAAACGAAATTCCGAGAGTAAAAGAATTAATTTAAAATGGATGTCTGGTAGTGTCTTGGGAATTGAATTAAGCATAATCGCTTTGAAAATGTCTGTTTTTTCGTATGTGTGTCCAGTATGTCTTGTAAGATTCTCTGTGCTGGTATAATTGTACTACATTTATAGAAAATGTGTTCCTCACTTTCTTGTACATTTGCCTGGCACATCTTGCATCGTGAATTTTGTTTTAATCTGCGTGCTGCTCTTTCTGTGGTTGGTGTCATGTTATATAAAAGTCGATATGTGACTTCTCTGGCTTTTGGTGCGATGCTTTTGTAGTGAAGATCTGTGAAAATCTCAGTATAATCTGTTATAAAGTAATTGTAACCTCTTTTAATTCTTAGGTGTAAAGGTGGTGCTTGTAACCTGACTAAGTGTTTGTAAATTTTGTTTGTTTTCTGGTTAATTAAAATTTCGTGTCCTCTGATGGCTTGTATGCATGTCCCGTAAAAGTGTTGTAATGTTCCGTAATGGTGTGGGACATTGTTCTTTTGTGGCCTCAGTCTAATAAGTCTAAACCCTACGTATAAATGGGCTAATGTGTGTCGTTCTGGGTCTCTTATTATATGTCCTACATGTCTGATTTGAAGTGCCTTTATTTTTGTCCCTGTATCCTGGAGGGCAACTCCCCCGAATCTTTTCTCTTGCATGAGTGTTTGATGTTTAATGCTGAATAAAGTGTGCCCAAAAACAAAACGCCTAATCTCCTTGTTTATCTCTGTCACCGTATGTTTTGGAGGGTCAAAGACTGTAGCAATGTAAATTATTTTTGGAATAATAAAACAGTTCACTATTGCACTTCTGGAAAAAATGGTTGCATTTTTTTATTTGTAGCGGTGAAGTGTGTCTGTGGTATGTGCGACTAAGTTCTGCTATGTGACTTTGTGTGTGCGGTTCGGGTGAGATGGGAAACTGTTTTATTTATCAGCGTTAGCGAACTAACCAAGACCCGCAAGATTAACTATCTTTTTATTTATTTAAAATCTAAAAAAGTAAGAAATGCTGCGTTGTAAAATAATAGACTTTTTAATTTTTAATAAAATTTTACGACAAATTTTGAATGTAAATTCCTTTTTTTAAAATTTTTATAACATACAAAAGTTTGCTTTGTTTTAAAGTTAAAAAAGAAAGAAGCATTTTTGATATTTTACAATAAATATGAAAGCCTAATAACACAATCACGAGTACCTGAAACATACCTTTATGTATGTAATCCAATACCATAATTCCTGCTGTAAGGTACTTCGGTCGTTCGATCTGTCACACTTTGCACACCGTCATTTGCGTACTTTTCTATTTTCGAGATAGTGCATTAACTTTAAACCCCAGCTAAGGGGTGCAACTGTTGTTGAAAGTTAGACAATAATTGTATTGTTTACCCTTATATGTACAGTACCGAAAAAAGAAACTGTGCCCAAATGAAGGTGTGCATGAACATTTTGATTATAGAAAGAAGCCAACCACACGATTGATAAGCATATTTAATACATCCATATAATTTTCACTACAAATATCAAATGCCGGTCGCCTGCAATGAAATGACCACAGTAATAATAGTACCGTCTCGATTACATGTAACAGTAACTATAATTAATAACCTGTCAATGTTGATGGGTTATTGCTAGTATTTATTTATTTACTGTTTACAGGCCTCGGGTTTTCCCTATTGATTTGTATAAATGTTTATAAAAATAACAACAACCTCAAGCTGACCACTGATTTATATAACTCTTAAAGGGACGGGAGGCCAGTATTCAGGGCCAATAATTCCAGGGGCTGTATTGGAACTAAGTCTGTGTTTCGTTTTGTTCTGATTTTATATTTTATCAATCCTCATTCATTTTCCTTAACAACAATGTACAAATGTACCATACTTTCTATCAAATCCTCATTCATTTTCCTTTGTGTGGAATATTTTTAACAATGGTAATGAGCGCCGCTACCTTAACAACAATGTACAAATGTACCATACTTTCTAAACTAATTTAGTAGATCCCCCAATGAATTATAACACTGCATGAAAACTCAAAGAAGAAGAATAAGAATTCGTGTGTAATGTTGTCGTCACTCTCTCTGGCCTACTTTCACACACGTTCTGCAGTCACAGAAAAACTCTCATGATGACAGGGGTCCCACTTTTATTAATGAAACCCTATCAGGTAGCAAATGAATCATACCGCAAACAATATTGTCCACAAGTTTACTTTTTGTAGGTAAATCTTATACAACACCATTTAACCAAGCTATTTAGGTATTCACTACGTAACACCATATAACCCAGCACAGACTGCTGGACTCTCTGAAATAAAATAAAACAAAATAAACTATCATGGTACTAATGGACAAACATCATCTACGTAATAATACATATGTGTGAAAATATGCAAGTACATGCACTTAAATTACCATGTGTGTGCGCTCGCGCGCGTGTGTGTGTGTGTGTTCATGCAGGTTTGCGTATATGTGTAATCACACAATAAACATATCTCAGTCAACAATAATGCCTTCATACTCCTACTAAATACTAACTACACCAACACGCGAGAGAAAACTTAATTGAAGCACTTCTATCTATGATGAAATATTATACACTGGTTTAAATGACCACATTTGATCAGTATCTTAGAAGCCTAGCTGCTCTAAAGAACAAGCAGATATAAATGTGAATATATATACTCTATTCTTACAGCTCTAAACTAAATGTAATAGGCATAGGCTACTCACTGAGTCAGAGGGTACGCTAATCTTCTTCTCACCAAAATCACTGATGTAAAATTAACCACACTTACGGCTCACACGAATGCAATATAACTATTACTTAACTCTACACAAAAAATAATAATGTTAATACGTACACACTTGTGTACAGCGCAGTGCGACACTAGAATTCCTCTTATAAATGCACTTAATACTGTTCACATTTAACACTAAATGGAATAGGGTAGGTTTTCACACAGATAGGTGTTGGGTCTAGAACTCTCATGTCATATTCTTGTAACTCTGTACACCCTGGTTTATCCGTGAGTACATCTTCATGGGCTTTCAATAACCTTGTTACTTGCTCCCTCTGATCCTGAGACAGATGTTCACTGACATTCACCTGCTCATGACTCTCTGATGATCTTAATGGATATTCAGTGGAGGCGAGAGTTTCGTGCCTCATCTCTGTTGCTATGGCAAGTGTCATCATATGAGCAACGTTTGTAGATGTCCTGTCATAATATTTCTTCAACAGATTGACATGGTACACTTTTTCCTTCCCCTTCTTATCAATCTTGTAATTCGTCCTAGATACTTTTTCTAGGACCACATATGGTCCTTGCCAACCTATTTGTATTTTGTTGTTACCGCTGGGCAAAAAGAAGAAGCACCTTCTCTCTTTCAGCAAGTTCCCTATCCTTCGCCTTCTTATTGTAATACTCAGCAAGTTTTCTTCTGGCTTTACGCAAATTATCGTTTGCCAGTTTCCAGCCAGTTTTAAGTCGAGAGGTTAACTCGTTCATATACTGGAATGCTGATGTAACGGTCTCTTCTGCTTTTTCATCAGTCCATGTCCGCAACAATGCTTCCAGAGGACCTTGTATTGGGCGGCCAAATAATAATGTTGCCGGAGCCAATCCAGTAGAATGGTGCGGGACTTCCCGGTACGCAAACAAGGCAGCCGGTAAGTACACATCCCAGGTATATGGTTTTTCCAGTGCCAGCTTTCTAAGTATCGACATTAGGGTCCTATTGAATCGTTCTACCTGCCCGTTCCCTTGGGGGTGATAAGGAGAGCAATGATAGTATCTGGCCGGAAATATCTTAAATACCTCTTCCGTCAGCTTTCCCTTGAACTGAGAACCGTTTTCAGTCAATATCTGATGTGGGAAACCTAACCGGGTGAATACTGTTAACAGTGCCTCTACCACATGTAAAGAGTCAATTGCTGACATGGCTACTGCCTCTACCCACATTGAACAAGTGTCGACTAGAGTCAGTATGTAACTGTTCCTCTTCTTATTCCTAGTGAGTGGTCCTACAATATCCACTGCAACTCTTTCAGAGGGTGTACCCATAATAGGCCTTTCTCCCAAGGTGGATGGAGCAGTCCAATGCTTTGGAGCTACCCTTTGACATTCTGGGCAGGACTTTACATATCGTTTTATGTCTTCAGAGACTCCTGGCCAGAAATAGTGACAAGCTATCCTTTGACCTGTGACACCAACTCCCATGTGTTGCTGTCGTTTTTGACGGAGTCATATAGGTAAATCTATTTAATACTTTTGTTGTAAAACTGTGTTGGTCAAAGTTGGATAATTGGGTATTGACTTCTATGACAGGTTGTTTAAAGGGTTATCTTCTCTTTCTTTCAATCGTTGCAGTTGATCTGTCTTAACGATGCTCAGTTTTATGCTGTCTAGGCATGCGCAGGTTCTGGGCGCGAACCGAGGAAACTTCCGTGAGGGAGGTTGTGTTTTGGGCTGTCAGACCTGATGTCCGTTGTGATTTCCTCTAGATCATCATGGGGATTGGAAAGTTTTCGATATGACTAAAATGTCAATGTTTTCCCCAGTGATTCGTTGTTCGTCAAGAGTGACGACATTTATTAAGTGTGTATCCGGAAGATTCTGTAAAAGGTAAATGACATTCTTTTTAATATGCCTTTGGCTGCAGAACATTTGAAGTTACCTATCTGCGAGTGAAGCTCACAGATCTTGAGAGACAGAATTCCTTCTTTGCTTCTAGTTCAAGCCAAATAAGACTATGTGTTTTCACTTGAACAGAAGCCTAATGATGATGATAAATTATTGTGGACGCCGCAGGTTGGCGGTATATATATATATGTGTGTGTGTGTTTAGCATGGTTTGATCGTGCCTGCTAACAAAGGATATACAGATGTTTCCATACAGAGGCCCTGTATTACGGCCAATATTTTCAGCAAGAGGAAATATACCTGGCGAGCTATGCCAGTTGAATAACAGCCTTATGTATTATTGCTACGAAATTTAGGAGCTCGTTTATTGGACGACAAAGCTAATTAAGTACCTGACGCGCTGAGTCAATGGTACGGAAGCTACATTACATATTGTAACATTAGGACAGATGATGTTTGGGTATGTCCTAGTTGATGTATGATGCCAGCCTTTGATTACCAGACATTTAACAGTCATTTATTATCTATGTGAAGTCCTTGATCTCGTCGATTTGACTGTCCTGTTGATGCTACTGTCAGTTTCGTAAATAAATGTTTGAAACGTGCCAGCAGTCTTCAATTCATCATTGACTACTGCATGTGAGTGTATGGGTGCATTATTGACTTTACTAAGAGCCTCAAGCATTCGTGTTTTAGTCTACACCCACACTCAGCACATCATAATACCAATACCACATATCTACAACATGTACGCTGTTTACTGTGAGTGATCATAGTACCCCTGGCAGTGCCTCACTCTGGTGGCCACTACACTCCTGGCTGCTACATTTCTGGTGACCTACATCGACACCGCAACATTACACAGTCCAGGTGATAAACGACACGTTCACTCTGCCAGCTTTCACATCACGCATAAACAGTACGTTACATTTATGGTGGGCCAGATTTGTGGGTTTTCTACATTTTCAAGACAGTGGTAAATAGGTCAACAACTGAGCTGACTCACATAAACACTGGCGTTGGCATTTTTGTGTTACTGCTACATGGACCACAACTGCTACGGAATTGAAGTGACATTGTTACACTTTTCTGGAGTTCTACAAATGATGGCAATATATCTGGGCTATCAAGTCACATCGTTACCTGTCAATCTAAGATTGTAAACAGTACCGCTGGTTGTTTACACTACATTCTGAGCTATCAAGTCACATTGTTACCTGTCAACCTAAGATCGTAAACAGTACCGCTGGTTGTTTACATTACATTCTACAAACATATCGACGTTGGATCTTCTAGTCTCAACTGGTGTCGAGTATGATTTTTGTAGCTATACTTTGGAGACCACTGCCTGTTATGAAGTTACGGTGACCTTCAACGGTGGATCGTCTACCATTGTTGTTGACAGTAGTACCGCATTATTGCATCTTTGCAGCTATTGAGGATTGTGCTAAAAGATAAGTGGCCTGTTTTAGTGTGTAAACTGTGCCTTTATTTTGTGTAAAGCTGAGCCTTCCTCTAAACACATTCTACATAATGTGTATTTATATGCCATGCATGTTTTTTGTATACATGTTTTTGTTTACATGTTTATTTAGTGTGTATTTCAGCGGGCTAGTTGGGTAGGAGACTCCGATAGAAGATACCACGTGATAGAGGTTCTATCGTGAGCGTGTTCTGTAGGATTACGCATATTTCCCCAGTGATTATTTTTTCCTTAGTTTCGCCTTATAATTTTTTGACTTCTGCGAATGTTTTCGTTTGTTTATATGCTTGTCTTTGTTAACTGATATTATATACATTGTTGTCATACAGTCTATAGATATACTTGATCATTGACTATTGGTATTAATATCATACACTTTTCAGATAAAGGTTACTTATAATGATAATATTATAGAGAAACAAGGTAACTATACAAGGTCTTGGACTAAGACTTGTCTCTCAAAGAGAGTGAAATAAAGTGAAGTGAGTATACAAGTCTGGTATTACAGACTTGTCTCCCCTCAAAGTGGGATAAGGTAATTTATTTAATTTTTCAGGTCTGATCTCACATAGTTAGACATAATGTCTACACTAGACTTCTTTATTGAACAAGGGAAATCCCTTGGTAAGTCTGGTAAAGAATTAGAAGAATACTCGACTGCTCTCTTTACCAAAGCACTGAAGTCTGAAGAAAAGAGACAAAAAGAGGAAAATAAAAGATTGGACAGAGAAGCTGAACAAAAGAAGATAGATGCTGAGAATTTAAGATTGCAGATGCAGGCAGATGAAAGGAAATTCAAGATGGAAATAGAAAAACGAAAAAGGGAAGCAGATGCTGAGGAGAAAAAACTTCAAGCTGCTACTGAAGAGAAAAAACTTCAAGCTGCTGCTGAAGAGAGAAAATTTCAAGCTGCTGCTGAGGAGAAAAAACTTCAAGCTCAAGCTGCTACTGAAGAGAAAAAACTTCAAGCTGCTGCTGAGGAGAGAAAATTTCAAGCTGCTGCTGAGGAGAGAAAATTTCAAGCTGCCGCTGAAGAGAGAAAATTTCAAGCTGCTGCTGAAGAGAGAAAAGCAAAAATGGAACATGATGAAAGACTCGCAGTTCTGGAGATAGAGAAATTGAAATTGATCAATGCGGGTGCTCATCAAGCAGCTTCGGATACGACAAAGGAGAAGTCTAATAAGATGAAATTACCTCATTTCAATCCTTTAAAGGACGATATAACGGATTATCTTGACCACAAATTAGGGTAGATACTGTAGATGGCTCGAACAATGTTGAGCATTGGGGGCACTTAGCTGCTCTCCCAAAATCGAAAGCAGAGCCAGTGATAGCGTTAGAGTTTCTACTATCGTTCACTTGACTACAGGCTTCCTGAGACTCATGTTGTGCAGCGTTTGTCTGACGATAAGATTTTCTTTTGTTATGTCTAGGTCTGCCGCGATTATTATTTCCCCTAAAATTATCATTATATTGCCCATCATAACCATTATTCTGGTTTGCATCACAGTTTCCATAACCATCATCGTAATATTCTTGACGGCGAGGATAGTTATCTCGAGAAGAAAAACTCGGATAGTTTCTATTGTGATAACCTTTGCGAAAGTGTCTATAATTATTAGACCCAACATTACGTCTCCAATTCTTCGAAGAAAACCCACTGTGGGATGGATTGCTTTGATATTGAGTGTAATTCTGATTACTCTTCTTATTAAAGCTTTGTTTAGCACCTTGGAATTTACGATTGCCATATGGTGCTGCCGAAGCAACTGGTAACCCTTCTTTCACTTTAGAATTGCTAACTGTAGCATGGGGATGCGCAGTTACGTACTGGCAACAATATTCCTCCATGTCTTTTATGTTTTTAGGTTTACGCTCATGAAGAAAAGCAAGGAAAGATTCGTTGACCGATGACATAACTTTGTCTCGAAGTAATAAGTCCATTAGGCCTTCATATGATTTTTTCAGTCTGAGACAACTCAATCCAACGTGTGAATGTACGGCGTATATTTATAATAAAGTCAGAGAAATCCACCCCATTTTCTGGCAACATTGTCTTGAAACGAAGACGATAATCTTCTTTATTTAGTTGATATCTTTTAAGTAATGCTGCTCTGACAACATCATAGTTAGTCCTATCATGTTCCTCTATTGTCATAAGAGTAGTTACTGGTTCACCTGAAAAAAAATTCCATCAGTTGTTCGACATATTTTTCCTTTTTTATTTTATGCGTATCGCATAAAAATTCGAATCTATCAAGATAATCCGTTATACTTACTTACTTACTTAGTCGTTCCCCTTCTACCGTGAGGTGTAGAGGTTTGGAAGAGAGAGCGCCAGACCATTCTATCAGCTGTCTTCTTCCTGGCCTGGTTCCATTCTAGTCCTCGGTCCTTCAAAGATTGTCTAATGTTGTCCTCCCAGCGGACTCTGGGTCGTCCTGGAGGTCTGGATCCCTGGCTCTTTGTTTCCCATGCTTGTCGTGGTAGCCGATCTTCTCCCATTCTGCAGACATGGCCAAACCATCTCAGTTGGGACTGTTCTATTTGGGTCTGCAGCGGGTGGGATTTTAGGCCTTGACGTATCGTCTGGTTGCGGACCATGTCTCTTCTTGTTACTTCAACCACTTTCCTCAGATACCTCATTTCTGAGGTTTGGATCTGGCTTTTGTGGGTTGTAGTCATTGCCCATGACTCGCATCCATATGTCAAGACTGGGACATAGGTGGAGCGGTATACAGCCATCTTCGTTTTCTTACCAACCTCTTTCTTGCTGAGGAATCCACGATTTATGGCCTGAAAAAGTCTCCCAGCCGCTGCTTTTCGAGTGGCCAACTCTTCTTTGATGCCTCCCTTTCGGTCTATAATAGCTCCGAGATATTTAAAGTGGTCGACCTGCTCCAGGACCTGTTCTCCCAACTTAATCTGATGTTTTCTTTTTTCTCGTGATATCACCATGGATTTTGTTTTAGAGCTGCTTATGACCATCCCTCTCTTCTCCAGCTCTTCCTTCCAGACTTGCAGGTTGGATTGGAGATGTGCCTCTGATTTAGCAATCAGGGCAACATCATCAGCAAATGCTAGCTCTGAAATATAGACCTGTCTCATCTTCCAGTACCCCACTGAATACTTTCTTGTTCTCTCCTTACATGCCTTGATGACATCGTCCATAAGGAGTATGAAGAGGTAAGGTGATAGGATATCACATTGTCTTACACCAGTGGTGGTCCTGAACTCTTCTGACTTATGGTTTGCTGTCCTCACATAATTTCTGCAAGACTTGTAGAAGCTCTGTATAGCATGAATCAGAGGTGCTGGAATATTCTTCCTTGCCAAACAGTCCCAAAGTTTGCTCCAGGGGACCCTGTCAAACGCCTTTTCCAGGTCTATGAAACAAAGATGGATCTCACTCTTATACTCAAGGGCCTTTTCACTCAGCTGTCTGAGTGTGAAGATTAGGTCTTGAGTACTTCGGTTTGCTCGGAATCCGCACTGGACTTCATCCAATTGTGGCTCAGCTAGGCGTCGGAGTCTCTGCTCTAGGATTCTAGAGTAGATTTTACCAGGGACACTGAGAAGGGATATGCCTCTATGGTTTCCACATTGTCGATTGTCACCCTTTTTGAAAATTGGTGTTATGATGGCAATCTCCCAATCCTTTGGTATGGTCTTGTTGCACCATGCTGCCTGTAGGACCTTTAAGAGTAGTAGGTCGCCTGATGCTCCCATGTACTTAACCATTTCTGGTGTTATACCATCATGCCCTGCTGCTTTGCCCATCTTGATTTTCTCTAGTGCTGACCTCAGTTCTTCCATCTTTATGTCATCTTCACCATCATTGGTTTTCTCTTCTGTGCTAGTGGTTATCATTTCTGATGCTTCACCATGCTCACCATCCAGGAGTTCTGAGAAATATTCTTTCCATCTTTCCATTACTTCCTTCGGGGCAGTAAGCAATTTGCCTTGCTTGTCCTTTATAAATTTAAGAGGGCATTGTTTTTCCTTCCTCATGTTCTTTAGGGTCTTATAGAACAATTTCTGGTTTTCTTGTGCATCTTTTTCTAGCTTTTCTCCAAATTCTTCCCAGGACTTCTGTTTTGCTGCTAGCACTTTGTTCTTTGCTTCTGTTCTGAGTGTCACATATTCTCTATATTTTTCCATTTGTCCTGTTGTGTTTTTATCTCCTAAGTATTGTTTCCATGCCATTTTCTTCTCTCTTATTTTCTCTTTGACTTCCTCTGTCCACCAAGGTGTCCTCATTCTCTGGTTCCCAAGTCGGACTTCACCGCATGCTTCTGCAGCAGCTGTCTTTATGATATCCTTGAATTTATTCCAGAGGGTTTCCAAGTCATCAGGTCGTTCTTCTGTGTTGCTCACTGCTGTAGCAATAAGCCCCTGATATCTGGTCTTAATTTCTGGCTCTCTCAGCTTGTAGGTCCTAATGCTCATTTCTCCTGCTCGTTTACTTGGTTTCTTGCGTGATGTTGGGCAGTTCCTAGGCTGAGCAACTCTTTCAGTTGTTCGTTTGATTGTTAGCAGGTAGTGATCACTTCCAATCTCTGACCCCCTCCAGACTCTTGCATCTCGGACATATCTGAATGAGCTTCTCCGAACAATGGCATAGTCGATCACTGACTTCTCATTCTTGGTTGGTTCACATCTAGTTTATGCATGTATGCGCTTATGGGGGAACTTTGTGTTTGTAATGATCAGATTCTGCTCACTGCAGAATCTAAGGAGTCGCTTTCCATTGTCATTGAGAGTATCTTCTCCATATCTTCCGATAACTCCACCCCATCTAGCATGGTCATTTCCAACTCTGGCATTAAAATCTCCGAGCATGATAACTTCATCTAGGCAGTCATCCACTGTCCTTTGAAGCAGCTCGAAGAATTCCTCCTTGACCTCTGCTCTCTCATCCTCATTTGGCCCATACACTACGACCAGGTTGACTATGGTTTCTCCTTCTTTTAGTTTTACAACCATAATGCGCTCCGAGACAAAGTTCCATCCCTTGATACTATCTTTTGATTTTGGGCCACAATGCAACCCACGCCCCCTTTAGCTCTTTCAGATATGGGTACACCACTGTAGAGCAACATGTTGCCATCGAGATCCATGACTCCTTGTCCTTTTTTCTTCGTTTCCGTTATAGCCAGGATTTCTAGTTTTGCTTTCCTCATCTCTTCCACCAGCTCCTCTTCCTTCCCATTTATACTTCTTGTGTTCCAAGTTCCATAAGTCGTAGTCCGTAGTCCGTTCCAGTTCGTCGCCTTTAGAATCAGTCCGGTTTTCTCTCTTGTATTGCTCGTAATCATAGTTTAAGACAAACAGGTGATTGGCCTGTTGTGCCTTTGCATGGTGGAGGGGCTGCCTCCTTATGGCCTCCATGCAGGCCGCCCTCCTCCTTTTTCATCCGGGCTTGGGACCGGCATTGGCGGAGTTTAATCCGTTATATCGTTCTTTAAAGGATTGAAATGAGGTAATTTGATCTTATTAGACTTCTCCTTTGTTGTATCCGAAGTTGCTTGATGAGCACCCGCATTAATCAATTTCAATTTCTCTATCTCCAAAGCTGCGAGTCTTTCATCATGTTCCATTTTTGCTTTTCTCTCTTCAGCAGCAGCTTGAAGTTTTTTCTCTTCAGCAGCAGCTTGAAATTTTCTCTCCTCAGCAGCAGCTTGAAGTTTTTTTTCCTCAGCAGCTTGAGCTTGAAGTTTTTTGTCCTCAGCAGCAGCTTGAGCTTGAAGTTTTTTCTCCTCAGCAGCAGCTTGAGCTTGAAGTTTTTTCTCCTCAGCAGCAGCTTGAAATTTTCTTTCCTCAGCAGCAGCTTGAGCTTGAAGTTTTTTCTCCTCAGCAGCAGCTTGAAATTTTCTTTCATCTGCCTGCATCTGTAATCTTAAATTGTCAGATTCTCTGTCTAATCTTTTATTTTCCTCTTTTTGTCTCAATGCTTTGTCAAATTGAGCAGTTGCGAGAATTCTTCTAACTTCTCACCTGTCTTCCCAAGGGCTTTCCGTTGTTCAATAAAGTAGTCTAGTGTAGACATTCTGTCTAACTATGTGAGATCAGACCTGAAAAATTAAATAAATTACCTTATCCCACTTTGATGGGAGACAAGTCTGTAATACTAGACTTGTATACTCACTTCACTTTATTTCACTCTCTTTGAGAGACAAGTCTTAGTCAAAGACCTTGTATAGTTACCTTGTTTCTCTATAATATTATCATTATAAATAACCTTTATATGAAAAGTGTATGATATTAGTAATAATAATAGTCCATGATCAAGTATATCTATAGACTGTATGACAACAATGTATTACAATAATAAATACAAAGACAAGAATACAAAACAACAACCGAAAACGTTCGCAGAAGTCAAATAAACAATACAGCGAAACTAAAAAAAATTGTTACAAAATGTGTAATGATGACTGCGAAAATAAACAAACAAATGGCAACACTGTTATAAACACAAAGATGTATAGAAATGAATGATAGACAGAAGAGGCAGACAAATTCAAACAAATCAAATCAAAACTAAAGAACAGAAAAAATTTTACAAAAACAACGAAAAGGCACACCTCGGCACAACTAAACGTAAATAGCAACAAATATTGCTAACAAATTTCACTGTGGAAAATTTGTACAGTCCCTACAGAACACGCTCTCAGATAGAACCTCTTTCACGTGGTATATTCTAAAAGGAGTCACCTTCCCAACCAACCCGCAAAAATACACACTAAATAAACATGTAAAGAAAAACATGTATACACAAAACATGCATAGCATATGTAAATAAACAATATACAGTATGTGTATAGAGGAAGGCTCAGCTTTACACAAATGAAAGGCACAGTTTACACACTAAACAGGCCACTTATCTTTAAGCACAATCCTCAATAGCCGCAAAGATGCAGTATAATGCGGTACTACTGTCAACAACAATGGTAGACGATCCACCGTTGAAGGTCACCGTAACTTCATAACAGGCAGTGGTCTCCAAAGTATAGCTACAAAAATCATACTCGACACCAGTTGAGACTAGAAGATCCAACGTCGATATGTTTGTAGAATGTAATGTAAACAACCAGCGGTACTGTTTACGATCTTAGGTTGACAGGTAACAATGTGACTTGATAGCTCAGAATGTAGTGTAAACAACCAGCGGTACTGTTTACAATCTTAGGTTGACAGGTAACGATGTGACTTGATAGCCCAGATATATTGCCATCATTTGTAGAACTCCAGAAAAGTATAACAATGTCACTTCAATTCCGTAGCAGTTGTGGTCCATGTAGCAGTAACACAAAAATGCCAACGCCAGTGTTTATGTGAGTCAGCCCAGTTGTTGACCTATTTACCACTGTCTTGTAAATGTAGAAAACCCACAAATCTGGTCCACCATAAATGTAACGTCCTGTTTATGCGTGATGTGAAAGCTGGCAGAGTGAACGTGTCGTTTATCACCTGGACTGTGTAATGTTGCGGTGTTGATGTAGGTCACCAGAAATGTAACGGCCACCAGCGTGAGGCACTGCCAAGGGGTACTATGATCACTCACACAAAACAGCGTAAATCTTGTAGATGTGTGGTACTGGTATTATGATGTGCTGAGTGTGGGTGTAGACGAAAACGCGAATGCTTGAAGCTCTTAGTAAAGTCAATAATGTACCCATACACTCGAATGCAGTAGTCAATGATGAATTGAAGACTGCTGGCACGTTTCAAACATTTATTAACGAAACTGACAGTAGCATCAACAGGACAGTCAAATCGACAAGATCAAGGACTTCACATACATAATGAATGACTGTTAAATGTCTGGTAACCAAAGGCTTGCATCATCCATCAACTAGGACATGCCCAAACATCATCTGTCCTAATGTTACAGTTTATAATGTAGCTTCCGTACCATTGACTCAGCGCGTCAGGTACTTAATTAGCACTGTCGTCCAACAAACGAGCTCCTAAATTGCGTAGCAATATTACTTAAGGCTTTTATTCAACTGGCATAGCCCGCCAGATATATTTCCTCTTGCTGAAAAATATTGGCCGTAATACAGGGCCTCAATATGTAGACAGCTGTGTATCCTTTGTTAGCAGGCACGATCAAACCATGCTAAACATATATACCGCCAACCTGCGGCGTCCACAATAATCTATCATCATCATTAGGCTTCTGTTCAATTGAAAAACACATAGTCTCATTTGGCTAGAACAAGAAGCAAAGAAGGAATTCTGTCTCTCAAGATCTGTGAGCTTCACTCGCAGATAGGTAACTTCAAATGTTCTGCAACCAAAGGCATATTAATATGAATGTCATTTACCTTTTACAGAATCTTCCGGATACACACTTAATAAATGTCGTCACTCTTGACGAACAAAGAATCACTGGGGAACACATTGACATTTTAGTCATATCGAAAACTTTCCAATCCCCATGATGATATAGAGAAAATCACAACGGACATCATGTCCGACAGCCCAAGAAACACTCTCCCTGACGGAAGTTTCCTCAGTTCACGCCCAGAACTTGCGCATGCCTAGACAGCATACAACTGAGCATCGTTAAGACGGATCAACGACAACGATTGAAAGAAAGAGAAGATAACCCTTTAAACAACCTGTCATAGAAGTAAATACCCAATTATCCTCAACTTTGACCAACAAAAGTATTAAATAGATTTACTTATATGACTCCGACAAAAACGACAGCAACACATTCATTCTTCTTCTTCGTTCACCCTCAGATGTCAACTTGAATAAGTTCAAAGAAAGCAGTGGTCAGCCTGAGGCTGTTGATATCTCCGAAGATTTTCTCCAGGAATGGTACTGGTGATGGCCATATGCGTTTTCTCTGTTCCTCATATGTTGGGCACCTTTGAAGCAGATGTTCGGCAGTCATTTTGTCGGTGCCACAGTTACAATCTTCAATAGTTATTATCTTTAATTTGTTGAATAGATGGTATCTCAATCTGTTATGACCTGTGCGAAGTCTGAAGATTACCACTTGTTCACTTCTGCTGAGCTGGTAATACGGATCATTTTGTGTGTGGCCTGGATGCTCTTCTTCCGACTTGTGCCTGTACCTGCACTTGATAAAACTCTTGGCCTCCTCATAAGTTATGTTTGTGTCAAGTTGAGGAATCTTTCCCCCTTCCTTTGCCAATCTGTCAGCCTCTTCATTTCCAGGGACGTTGCAGTGAGAAGGGATCCACTGTATCACGACTCTTTTGTATTGCTGACATAGTCTGTGAAGTGTTACTCTTAGGTCATCCAGTTCAGCATTACTTTGACTTTTCAGCGTTGTAATTACTGACAGCACATCTGAGAAGATAGCTACTGGTCTCTCTGAGCTTTCTTCTGTCATTAGAATTTCTGATGCAGTTTTTAAGGCCTCTGCCTCTGCTCTGAAGTTACATGAAAATTTCCCTGTTCTGACTGCTATCTTGACATACAGAAATGAGTCATAGAGAACTACTAAACAGGTAGGAAATATACTAGAGGCCGTAGAGATATGGTTTTACAGAACACTGTTGAAAATAACCATGGACAGCTAAAAAGAGTAATGAAGATGAAGTGAAAATAAAAAAATAAGCAAATAAAGCTTTTTGCAGATGTCAGAAGGAAGCAATCAGCTTTTTTGGGGGGCATGTTATGAGAAGAAGAAAGCAGGAATAATAAGATGACAGGGGGAAAGACTGAAAGAGAAAGGATAACAACAAAGAGAGAAGAGGCATAGGGCTAGCTAAAGTTCAGTCAAAAAAAAAAAAAAAAGAAAGAAACTAACAAGAGGCGAAAGGGTCATTGACTCCCAACCACCCATCCAACATTAATGGAGACGGCGAGAGAATGGGCCCCCTATTGCTGTAGGCCCTCGGGCACTGTCTGATTTCCGGCGGCTTAGTCCGCCCCTGGAATTAAAGGCCTTTGCTCTTCGGGGTGCTGAAAATAATTAATCAGCATCGTCACTATATCAGAAAGCATATTTTTTATTTTTCATTAATCTAAGTGCACGGTAATAATTCAAACAATCACAAGTCAACAAGTTTAACTGTGGCACTGATAACATGACTACTGAACATCTTCTTCAAAGATACCCGACATATGAGGAACAGAGAAAGCACATATGGCCGGCACCAGTACCATTCCTAGAACATCTCTATGTAGATAGAAATAGCACAAACTATGTTCATTTTCTTAGCTATTCAGAGCAGTTCCATCAAAATTGTCAAGACATTGAAAAAAATATCCGACCCCTCATGGATTCACTCCTAATTCACGAGCGTCTGACAGCCGAAATGTTTAGAGCGCACAAGTCAACAGAGACAAATAATAAGGGACACAATCAATGGCTGAACCATTCTACATATTTATTGTTGAATGGGGAAAAAAACAACAACAACACACACACACAAATAGTAATACGTCTTACAAGGAGAAAGGACAAGAAAAACCTACGTTGCGGCTACAAGGCCTTCGTCAGGGACAGACAAACAAGAGACAGGAGGGAAAGAAAATGAGAATTAAGTAGAGAACACGAAACTATAAAAATAAGAGAAAAACAACTCCCTTATGTCCAGTCACATGGTGAAGCAAGATGCTGCCACACATATTCATTGTTCGGTTTAAATAACCGATAAAAAAATTTTTTTTTCCTCGCATGAGGTCGCATATTTTTTCCTCGCATGAGGTCGCATTGGCACCCGCCCCAAACCCGGCTCCGGTCAAGACCACATGTCCCAACACAAGAAGACCCAATGACAAAATGTGTCACTGTAGTGATCTTCTGTGTTCTCACACAAAGGCCTAGTGACACATGAATGTCACTGTACTGGTCCCTGTACTAGACCAGCGTTGCCACTCAAGTTCTAGAGATAAACCCAGATGTTCTTAAAAAAACCCAGAAATACCCAAGCCGATGTTTACATAATCGTTTACGTTCATCTTTAGCACAAATAATCTGTGTGCTATCAATTTTTATGTACGGTATTTCTTCATTTTTATTATTTTTTTTTTAATTACCAAAAATTCACAATTAAATAAAAATGATTTTAATAACACCCCAATATATGAACTCTTGAAAATGAGATATTTTAACAGTAATATACTTACATTAGTTACATTAACAAATTGTTCCTCAAATTAAATATAAAATGTTAGTTGTAACTTGTTACTGTTGAAAAATGTCACTTGTCAGAGACTCGGCATTAATGTCGACAACTTCTCCTTCGTCAAGATCATAAGCATGAACTGACAACGTGGAATCTTGATTGTGAAGTTCCAAAATCTTTGTATATCTCTGCCGACAACGTCCTTCACGCACATCTTCAACCACGCTTTTACTAGGATTAAACTTATGATAAACTCCATCTTTGGCAACTGCTTGCTTGCTTGGCTAGTATTCGATTGGAAACTGTTTCACACAAAAGCTTGTTGGTTTGTTTAGTTTTAACTAAGTTAACCTTCGAAAACACTCTTTCGACGCATGCCGAGGAGTGAGGTAGTGCCATAAGCGTGCACATGAGGTCAGCCAAAACATCAAATTTATTCTGGTTATTAGCATCTGTTACTTGTTACCGTCCAGCCAGAATGTGGGCGGATCCTCATCCACTGGATGTTCAAGATCTTTTCGGTACGATGCCAGTTCTCGCCATTGATCAGACAGACGATCAAGGCTCTCTTCTGAAACAACTGTTTAAACTGCGCTGCTAAGATGGTAGGTGGTTGCTGGCAGCATTTGCACAAAGTGCAAATGAATGATAAACACAGCCGAGAACAAAGACATGTGGAATCTCATTCTTCAGATGTGCCTGTAAACCACTTGCAGTCCCCATCATAATGGCACAGTTGTCTGCAGCAAAACCAATGACGTTACTAAGCGGGATTTCATGCGTGCTCAACAATTTCTTAACAGTTGTAAACATGCCAAGACCAGTCCCATCCTCTACCTCAATGAGGTCTAACAGTGAATCAACTACTTTTTTTTTGTTTTTGTGTCACAGAATCGCACAACGACTGCCAACATCTGGTTCGTAGAAATATCAGTACTCTCATCAACGAGTATAGAAAATTTCTGATTTCTACAAATGTTTATAACTTCAAGCCGCTCAAAATGAGCAGTGCCGTACTGCATCACATAGGCAGTCTTGGTGCACTTCATTGACATTTTTTGAGCAATTGGGCTGTCTAGAAATATCTGCTTGCAACATTCAATCAAATGATCTGCTTGCAAAAACGGAGTGTTATGTTCTGCCATGAAAGCCGACAACAGTATCTCCGCTTTAGCAATTTTGTCTTGGAGACAGGGCTCTTTTGGTTTGATGAAAAACTTGTAATAGCTACTTTTTCCCCAACACAGTGTATATGCCAGTCTGAGCTGATGTAAACGAGTCAAGAAACAACGTCATTGACGTGGTTAAAAACAAAAATTAAATTTAAGTGGAATAAAAAATATATAGCACATAATGTTTTACATTTAATTATAATATTGTCGTAGATTTTAGATAGGAGAATTAAGACTTGGGTTGGTCCCTTCTGAATAGGTTAGAATGAGTGATAGTCACAGTGTGAGTTAGTAAAGGAAATAGATTCCACGAGTGAGATGATAGAATAGTGATAGAGGCTGTCTCTGAGATGCGAGAAAATCTTCTCTCTCTCTCACCTATCTTCTACGACAGATTTTAAGCAGTCAGACAGTCTACCACATATACATTAAATATATGTATACCAACAGATCTCTACCCACTCACGTGCACGCACATACAGTGACGACAGGTAGACACACAGACGTGGGGAAACCATAACAATGATTATATAGATATTTAGAACGAGCTGACCAACACGCTGATTAATTTATGGTTAAGTTTATTTATCATATTAAACTTACGACACAACATATAAAATTTACATCAAAAGAAAACATATTCAAATAGTCATCAAATTCATGCAAATGCTACAAGGATGATAGCCCCGTTATGTTATTAACTCTAGGTTTAGCCCACAGCCCCGTTAAGAGAACAGATGATGGCCCAAAGAGTTATAGATACATAGGGTTGAGGCTAAGAGTTTTTCTTGTTTTCTCGTAAATGTATGAACAGAGTTGAAAAATCTGATTTAGCCTAAGAAAAAAAGAAAACTCTAGCAATAGCAACAAATTCTGCAGATTAAAAGAAATTAAGACAGCAAATGGGTGACAATATACAACGGTAAAATAACACTCTGACCTGCGTACACTCATTCATTCAGCCATGGCCATGTGTTCACATTTATACTCACAACTTTGCTCGCTGCCTCTGGGAACATAATAAATTCTAGGACCTTCACACAGACCCGAAAATGCAGTCATCGACCAAGAAATCCCCAGTTCCAAAAAACGTATTGAACTCTCTGTCTCAGGGAACGATTCCTTGGGTGTTCTAATTTTTCGAATGTCTGATTAAGTCACATAAAATTTGTCCAGGCACGAAAGTTAGCAGAGCACAATGTCATTAGCTTTGGTTTTCTAGTAATAGGAATGTCAGGTCGGTGCCTTCTCTCAGTATAGGATTTACTTTGGTCACACCACAGATTTGTCCACAAAAAATAATCTAGTCGGACAATGTTAATGTTATTTCTTGTAATATTCACGCCGCCAGGCAGAAAATTTACGTAGAGTTTATGAAAGAATTTAAGATCTGGCGCAAAGGCCCAGTATTTATCATTACAGTCTTTGAAACCCGTTAGTGGGATATAGTATTTCTGTCTAACCCTGTTGGCATATGCACTGTCAGACCGGTGTTACTTGAGAAACCCACGTGGTTCAAAATAAGGACTGTCTATTTCTTCACAAATATGAAACTCTTATTAAACGCCGGTAAAGTTCGGGTCACCCCAGTATTTCACTGTATAAAAGGAAAAGCACATATAAACCATTTACATATGATGTACTCAATATAACTTACATTTTAAATAGCAAGCCGACCGCTTGACTTATAATTTAAAACTTCCCGAGAAATAAGTTATATTAAAAAAATCGATCATCATGAATTAGGAATATCATGCGTATTCCGTCAATATTCACTGATGTCGCATCTAGCATTTATAAGTTTGTTTAGCAAATATACTCGACTGAGTAGTTAGCAGTTACATTAAATTGTTTTAATAGCCGAATGGGTTTAGCTAGACATTTATAATTTATCTTACTCTCCACTGTAACTCGTCGACTAAAGAAAATAACAAACTATTAAAATGATCACTCTGCACACAGAACTGGTTTAAAATGAAATCGGCAATTTAACACTTAATCACTTCACAAAATACTAGAATATAGTATATAATATTTTACCTCAAACACAGAAGTACTAAGAACTTAAACCACTTCGACCAAACTAAATGCCATCTCTATTAACAGAGATTATTTAGAAATCGAACGAAGGCTAGTTCTGTCTTTACTGCGAAGTTACTGAGTGAGAATGAAAATAAAGTTTCAAACTCGGGCCAATATCTTAAAATCAGACAAAGGGCCCCAAATTATTTCGCCAAGCGAAATTATCTCCCCTACTCCCAACATTTACGTCAGCTTAACGCGTGTCGTAACTGCCACCTACTGACCGAGATGTACGCGTGTCAGTTGCAACTCTCAGACAACCGTCTCGTACTGCGTCGTAGAGATTGCCGGGTTTGACACCTTACGCTAGTGTCAGGTGAAAAATGGTAGAACAAAAGTCTGCTCTATGTCCAGCGAAACGAATTTTTCGCACATTCTCGTCTACCAGCGCGACTGACATCTGATGCACTAGAATGCTAGTGCGATTCTCAGTTTTGAGAAAAGAAACGGGTAAAGTTTGCGAATTTGGAAGAAAATATATTTCGCAAACGAATGGATGCAAAATATACAGGAAAAGGAAATAAAGAGAGATAACAAAATTAAAGAATTCGGGTGAAAGAATAGGAAGACGCTATAGGCAATTTAATGATCAAAACCTACGTGACAAATATACATATAATGTATAATGCTCAGTGCACAGAATATACATACATTGTAAATGCCAATTGTCAAATATACCCAGATTAATGCAGATTTTGAAAAAAATTACCCAGATACCCAGACGGAAGCCCAAAAACCCAGATCTAGTAAGAAATACCCAGCTGTGGCATCTCTGGTCTAGACACTTTTTTATTTTTATTTTTTCCTCGCATGAGGTCGCATATTTTTTCCTCGCATGAGGTCGCATATTTTTTCCTCGCATGAGGTCGCATTGGCACCCACCCCAAACCCGGCTCTGGTCAAGACCACATGTCCCAACACAAGAAGACCCAATGACAAACTGTGTCACTGTAGTGATCCTCTGTGTTCTCACACAAGGGACCTAATGACACATGAATGTCTTTTTTTTCTCGCATGAGGTCGCATATTTTTTCCTCGCATGAGGTCGCATTGGCACCCACCCCAAACCCGGCTCTGGTCAAGACCACATGTCCCACCACAAGAAGACCCAATGACAAACTGTGTCACCATAGTGATTCTCTGTGTTCTTACACAAGGGACCTAATGACACATGAATGTCACTGTACCGGTCCCTGTGTCTAGACACATGATCCTAGCCAAAGGCCGGATATTAGGGCGTTGGATTTGCTAGGAGCATTACAAGTGCTCAAGCAAGATGGCTGCCACACATATTTATTGTTCGGTTTAAATAAACGATTTTTTTCCCCTTCCCTCGCATGAGGTCGCATATTTTTTCCTCGCATGAGGTCGCATTGGCACCCACCCCAAACCCGGCTCTGATCAAGACCACATGTCCCAACACAAGAAGACCCAATGACAAACTGTGTCACTGTAGTGATCCTCTGTGTTCTCACACAAGGGACCTAATGACACATGAATGTCACTGTACCGGTCCCTGTGTCTAGACACATGATCCTAGCCAAAGGCCGGATATTAGGGCGTTGGATTTGCTAGGAGCATTACAAGTGCTCAAGAAAAGATGGCTGCCCCACATATTTATTGTTCGGTTTAAATAAACGATTTTTTTCCCCTTCCCTCGCATGAGGTCGCATATTTTTTCCTCGCATGAAGTCGCATTGGCACCCACCCCAAACCCGGCTCTGGTCAAGACCACATGTCCCAACACAAGAAGACCCAATGACAAACTGTGTCACTGTAGTGATCCTCTGTGTTCTCACACAAGGGACCTAATGACACATGAATGTCTTTTTTTTTCTCGCATGAGGTCGCATATTTTTTCCTCGCATGAGGTCGCATTGGCACCCACCCCAAACCCGGCTCTGGTCAAGACCACATGTCCCACCACAAAAAGACCCAATGACAAACTGTGTCACCATAGTGATCCTCTGTGTTCTCACACAAGGGACCTAATGACACATGAATGTCACTGTACCGGTCCCTGTGTCTAGACACATGATTCTAGCCAAAGGCCAGATATTAAGGCTTTGGGTTTGCTAGGAGCATTACAAGTGCTCAAGCAAGATGGCTGCCACACATATTTATTGTTCGGTTTAAATAACCGATGTTAAAAAAGTTTTTTTTTTTTAAATTTCCTCGCATGAGGTTGCATATTTTCCTCGCATGAGGTCGCATTGGCCCCCGCCCATACCCGGCTCTGGTCAAAACCACATGTCCCAACACAAGAAGACCCAATGACACCATGTGTCATTGTAGTGGTCTTCCGTGTTTTCACACAAAGGACCTCATGACATAAATGTCACTACTGGTCCCAGTGTGTAGACACATGATCCTAGCCAAAAGCCGGATATTAGGCCGTTGGGTTTGCTAGGAGCATTACAAGTGCAAAAACCTATGGCGAGGCACAAGCAAAGAAACAAAGTTGCAACTGATCAGAGCATGTATATTCCCAGTAGCAACATACGGCTGCGAGACTTGGACACTCAATAAAACAGTTGCAAAAAAGATTACATCATTCGAAATGAAATGCTACAGAAGGATGTTGAGAATACCCTGGACAGAAAAAAAGACCAACAGAGAAGTACTGCACTCACTAAACGTACAGGAACATTGGCTCCTAAATACCATCGCATTAAGTTAGAAGGATACCCACAAAAGATTAAAAAAAATAAAAATCCAACAATTTTCATTTTCATGCTTTAAATCACCGTCAACATGTTCTTGTACTAAAAATAATTCATAGAAGCTTAGAGATACTCTGGTATGATAGGAATCAGTGTTTTTCTACACACACCCCCTTGAGTGATTTGCATAGCAACCAATGTTTATAGTTGGTTACCATGTTAATAATGACCCAACATGAAGGTGCGTAATTGTAAAACTGCGAAATTATAATTATACTGAGGCAACAGGAAAAAGATATTTATAACTTTTCCAAAGGTAATCACTCAATGATTTCTTATGAATTTTTCAAAAGTGTGTGTCTAGAAAGCTTTGATCGTAAATCTCAACATTTGATACATGCATTGTGCATTTTCACCCACATCAACTCTATTTATTGCTAGTTTTATACTCATTCTGTATAATAGTAGTTAGCAGAGCTTCTTTTGTTCACAATGGGAAATAAGACAAAGTAAGTTCCTTGGAAATAGGTACACCAACAAACCGTTACCTGAAAATGAGACACCTATTGTCAATAGTGACGCTATAAAGCCTCTGTGCTCCTCAGCATAGAAAATAAAGGTCGAAGAAAGTGAAGGACAAGCTAAAAATGACAACAGAGGAAATGGGTTTATCCTTATGGATGTAAAACTCTGTTTGGGTTTTTATGCGTTAACTTTAGATGTGACAAATGTTATCAGTACTCACTGACCTGTGAGATCGTCAAAGAGACTCGGGATGGCTTTTGTCATGAAATCAGTATCAAGTGCACATACTGTGGCGAATGGAATGCCAATTTCAATACTTCTGTTGTTTCATCTTCAGCTACTCACAAACACAAGAAAGTAAGTCAGATCCTTGTACAAATAACATAGTTATGATGTTTTAAAAAAGGTGTATAATTTATTCACTACGGCGGCCATATTGGATAGCTAATTTGCATAATTAATGAGGTCATTATGTGGACAAAAATTTTAAGTCCATACTAACACTATACACATGGTTGTTTGATTCTGAAAGGAAAATTTGAGTTTTTTTACCCTATCAAGGTATCCTTCTACCTTAAGGAAGCTGAAATTTTTCGGTCATATAAAAAGACATAATAGCCTGGAAAAAACAGTGATGGAAGGCATGGTCCCTGGATAAAGGGGTCGACCTAGACGACGGTGGACCCAGGACATCACAGAGAGTCTGAACTTGTCTTTGGCTGATGCAGGTCGACTTGCCCAGAATCGTGATGCGTTCAGAGCAGCTGTAATGGAGACAACGTTCTGGAAAGAATACGTCACATGATGAGATTACAAGTGCTCAAGCAAGATGGCTGCCACACATATTTATTGTTCGGTTTAAATAACCGATTTAAAAAATGTTTTATTTTGCGTCAGGATCAGCGAACTGATCAAGAACGGCAAAATATACTTCTTTGTTTATATAAAATCTAGAAAGAAAGAAATGTTGCGTTGTAAAATAATAGACTTTTTAATTTTTATTAAATTTTACGACAAATTTTGAATGTAAATTTCATTAAAAATTTTTTTGTAATATATAAAAGTTTGCTTTGTTTTAATGTTAAAAAAGAAAGAAGCATTTTGAAATTTTACAATAAATATGAAATTAATGTTTAAAATTATTATTTACAAAGTTATTACCCTTACAAAGGTAAAAATATTAGTTATTACTTCCCTTTTTAAAACGCGTTCGGATTGATTTAAAACAAGTAAAAATAAAAATGCACATAATGTGTGGCGAAATTTGAATAAAGTATCTCGAAATTTCGTACTCGAGGAATAATTAGATGACCATTTAATATAAATATGGAACATCTAAAAGCCTTACATCGCATTGCAGCATTGTGCATGTCGTGTTAGGTGACGAGAGGGTGCAGAATTTTGATCAGACTGCTGTAATAAGTAATGAATGAATCCAAATCTAGTCTGATTTTACATCAAAAGTGAGATTCAGTAATGCACGAATGAGCGTAACAGCTAATATGTGACATTTCAACTCCTCACAGTATTCAGGTTTGCACTATCAGATTTGCTCACCGATTCTAATGCAATTTCCGTGAACAGACGCTTCTAGCCTCCCTTAAGCGGGTGACGTCATCTCAGAAATGAAAGCAAAAGGGCGTCTCTGTCTCCATGGTAATTTTGTTCTAAAATAAATCGAAGGAAAAGGTAAGCCTATAGTAGATGCTGCCGTAGAAGAATGAAGTGTCTGTTATATCCGGTCACCTTCTTTTTATTTATTCCCTGATTGTGCTGCCCTTGTGTACTGTTCTGTATTAATTCTTAATGAGGGTACTTAGTAACAATTATTGGCGTTGTTTGCAAACATTAGTTTTTTTATTTTTAAATCCTGCCGTCTGTTATATTTTGTTAAACTTATTATTTTTTTTTAAAACTTTTATTTGCATTTCTTTTTCTATTTACAAAATCATGTACATTTTACAAAACGAAATACATGGGGAGTGCATTTTTAAATTACATATAATCGTTCACTTTTCTATTTTTAATTTGTTAAAAATTTTTGTTGTTGCCAAATCGAACGTTAATTTTTTTTTTTTTTTTTACAATTCAACAGGCGTGTACTTATTAACAACAAAAATATAGATATATACGCATTTACACGCATGTACCCGTTCAAACACGTACATGCACATACATGAAAAATGCACACATATACATATTTGCATGTACAATCATTCGCACATATACTCTCATGCAAATACATATATCTACCTCCACACGCATACTATTATACAGTATTTACATATATATATATATATATATATATATATATATATATATATATCTACTGAAGCACATTAAAAACGCACCACCTGTATAATCCAGGAACAGAGTGTGAAATGTAAATTTAAGTGTTTACAAGTTTACATATTTGGAATCTTTATTCATTTTCCTATGAATCCATGCTGGTCATTAATTTGTACATTTGATTGTTATGAAATTAATTGCATTCTGTGCAGGCAAGGGAGAAAACCAAAAATACAAAAAAATGCACGTGCGTTATCCTGCTGGAGAAGCTGCAAGTCTGGATAAATTGTGAACGCAGGAGCAACCAGTGCATCCAGAACCTCATCTCGATATGTCACAGCATTAACATTTCCACGGAAGACGTGAAGAGGCAAGCGATGGTGAAAACTGAATCATCCCCAAATGTGAATACTGCCACCTCCAAATCGGTTGATACAGCAATCTGCAAAGCGCTCTCCACACCGTCGCCAAATCCGCATACGTCCATCAGCAAAGGATATGTTGAATCTGCTCTCATCTGTGAATAGGACAGCATTCCACTGCAGTCTAGTCCATCTGACATGTTGCTCTGCCCATTGCAGGCGCTGCTGACGATGTCTGTGAGTCAAGTTTGGCCCAACATAAGGTCGTCTTGCAGTAAGGCCTGTATCTCTGAGTCGTCGTATGACTGTCATTCAAGAGACTTGCCCATGTCTACCCACTATTGCTCTTGCTGTTTGACTTGCCGGGAGAGTACGATTCCTTAGGTAACTCAGCACAATATGCGCAGGGGTAGTAACTCGTGGTTGGATACTCCGAAGTCTATCCCGGGCACTGCCAGTGGTTCCGTAACGTTCATTGAGACGTACAATAGTGCAGTGGTGGCAATTCATCCTTCTGGCAATGGCCCGCGAGCTCATTCCGGTCTCCAACATACCAATGGCTCGTTGGCGGTCGTTTTCAGATAGTCGTGGCATTTCAAGCACATGTACTGGGTACTGGGTGTTTTGTCTCAACGGCCTTTTTATACCGAGTATACTGCCACAACGTGTACACATTTTCAGGGTCATAGCTGTTGGGAATCGTGTTGCACGTGTAACTTTCATCGTTTTCATGTAGTCTGTACACAAACCCGTGGGTTGAATCATGCACTTTCCATTCCAGCAGCCATTCGCTCTCTACCTCTTGGCAAACACGGGGAAAATCTATTCCCACACTTTTTTTTTCCAGCTTCTCGGCATCAGTATATATAATAGTGGTGCGTTTTTAATGTGCTTCAGTATATATATATATATATATATATATATATATATATATATATATATATATATATATATATATATATATATATATATATAAAGGAACCCGTTACACGCCCATTGAGGCACATTGGGAATATGGTGTTAGGCCCATATTATCTTGACCGTCGGCACACGAGGGATGATGTGGTCGGCATCACGCCGGCCGCCTTAACCTTCCCAGAGTTGCTCTGGTACCCATTTGGGGCTGGGTCGACCCAGGAGCCATTTGTGGCCTAAAAAATTCCCGCCTCATCTGGGGGATCGAACCATAGACCACTGCGCTAGGAAGCCAGTGCACTAACCACTATGCTACCGCGGCTCCCCATATATATATATATATATATATATATATATATATATATATATATATATATATATATATATATATATATATACTCACATATGCACACATACACACACAAACTCTTACACCGATATATATATATATATATATATATATATATATATATATATATATATATATATATATATATATATATAGTATGTGTGTGTATATATACATACACACACTCACACACACACGCACACACACACACATATATATATATATATATATATATATATATATATATATATATATATATATATATATCTTCTTCTTCTTCCGTCCTTAGCCACCGACCGTCAAAGCAGTCAGTGGCCATTACGCCTAGTGGCGTCTTAGGGCAACAGCAGATAGGTTTTCTTTGCCATTGTTTCCCATCACACCTATTGGCGTCTTTAGGGCAACGGCAAATCAATCCATTTGCTGTTGTTTCCGTAATCGAAGTGACTGGCAATATATATATATATATATATATATATATATATATATATATATATATATATATATATATATATATATATATATATATATATATATATATATATATATATATATATATATATATATATATATATATATATATATATATATATATATATATATATATATATATATATATATATATATATATATATATATATATATATATATATATATATATATATATATATATATATATATATATATATACATACACACACATACATACATACATACCATTCTAATCGTTTTAATTCTCGACTTTTGTTCTACTGGTACTTGTTTGACCATTCCATCAGCAACACACACCATTCTAATCGTTCTAATTATCGACTTTTATTGTACTGGTACTTGGTTGGTTCATTCCAACACGTGCACATACCATTCTAGTCGCTCTAATTCTCGACTTTTGTTCTACTGGTACTTGGTTGGTTCATTCCAACACATGCACATACTATTCTAATCGCTCTAATTCTCGACTTTTGTTCTACTGGTACGTGGTTGGTTCATTCCAACACATGCACATACCATTCTAATCGTTTTAATTCTCGACTTTTGTGTTACTGGTATTTGTTTGGTTCATTCCATCACATGCACATACTATTCTAATCCCTCTAATTCTCGACTTTTGTTCAACTGGTACTTGGTTGGTTCATTCCAACACATGCACATACCATTCTAATCGTTTTGATTCTCGACTTTTGTTCTACTGGTACTTGTTTGGTTCATTCCATCACATGCACATACTATTCTAATCACTCTAATTCTCGACTTTTGTTCAACTGGTACTTGGTTGGTTCATTCCAACACATGCACATACCATTCTAACCGTTCTAATTCTTGACTTTCGTCCTTCTGGTACTTGTTTGGTTCATTCCATCAGTAACACATACCATTCTAATCGCTCTAATTCTCGACTTTGGTTCTACTGGTACTTGTTTGACCATTCCATCACATGCACACACCATTCTAATAGTTCTAATTCTTGACTTTTGTTCTACTGGTACATGTTTGGTTCTTTCCATCAGCAACACGTACCATTCTAATCGTTCTAATTCTCGACTTTTGTTCTACTGGTACTTCTTTGACCAATCCATCATATGCACATACCATTCTAATCGTTCTAATTCTCGACTTTTGTTCTACTCGTACTTGCTTGGTTCTTTCATCAGCTACACATACCATTCTAATGCTTTCAGTTCTCGCAAGCACACATTTATGTGAGTTCTGTAACTTCTCGGTTGTTGATTATGTTCTCCGTGTTCTGTACCTCGTTTTGGCGAGGCGCGTCTCTTTCAACCTAGACGGTTATATTAGAGCACCTGTCCAAATATAAAAGACCGTTTGGTCTGAATACCTTTTACAAATAGCTATTCAAATCAAAAAGACTTTTATTTTTGGACTTGCGCCCTAATATATCCGACTAGGTTTAAAGGGACGCTCGATGCTGGACCTAGTATTGTGCAGTCTCAAACACTTCTACTCCCCTAAGGCAGTATCAGCATTGTGACTACCTGTGTTTTTGTTATATGTTGAAAAGCCTCATCGTTTTCTTTTCCGGTTTCTAAGGAGCAGGTCATCATTACTTCACCTGCGCGCTTGCAGAAGGCATGCATTCATAGACATGTAAAGCGATGGTTTCTGTATCAAATGGTTTTGCAAAATGAGGTTGCTAGCCTCTAGACCCAAATAATCTTTTCAAGATATAATGATTCAAGACAAAATCTTAATTTCCTAAAATAGGATAGAAGTTAAGAGGTATGGCGTCCGACTCGAGTTCTAGACGTACCAATTTGATTCCCAGTTGAGGGAATATAATTTAAGGAAATTTTCTTTTCAGAACCAGTGGTCCTAATGATGTCATACCCCCCACCTCCCAGTCTCTTGGGTAGGGAGATCGGATGCCTAACCTTCTCGGATAAGGGCTAACAAAAATAGGATGTCCCGTGTGTAAGTTGCGCACGTTAAAAAGCCCACAGCAGTTGGAAATTGCAATTAGTAGTCCTATCAGGCCGCTACCTTGGCAAAATTTAAAAATTAGAAAACTACCCACCACAAAAATATTTATAGAATTTGTGATTCCTATACATACACATTGGGAAGTTCGTGCACTGTGCTGAGTACCTCCTTGTGTGATCTAAGGGAGGAGGTCGGAGCACTTATGGAGTTGACCGTGTGCACTGAAAATGTTCTTACAACCAAAACCAAACTAAGTGTAGGAATTAATCTTCATGTATATCACAAACTTAATGACGGCTCACCAAAAAAAAACAAAAACAAATACTTACAGAAAAAAAATAAAAACAAAAACTTCCTAACAAGTACAGAACAAAGCAATAAATACATGTGTACGCCCGTTTGCTACACACAGGGAGAAAATATTTCTTGGAGTCTTATTATTAATGGTTATTTCCCTTTGTACGCGTGAAGTTTATTGTTAAGCAAGACATAATGCTTTTTTTTTTAATCCCGAGGGCCGGATTTTCCATTAAGCACACTAAGCGCGTGCTTAGCGCACCTGCCCAAAAAAGGGGCGCAGAAAAAAAAAAAAAGTAAGCTTAATTGTTCATGCTAATCTTTTAATTCTATTACTCGCTAGGAGGCACGTGCAATGGCAGCAATCAAAATTGTGGACTTACACTTAGCACTATATACTGTTCAAAAAAAAAGAAACGCAACTTGTTTGGTGTTACTTTTATAAAAGATATTCGCTGATTGGACATCAGTCAACCTATCGACTGTGTCCACCTGGTTATTAACTTGTCGTGGTTACCTTAATTGCACTCACCTCATGATTCGTGAGGTCATGAAAGAGGTCAAGGTCAAAACAACATTTTTGACAATAACTCGTGACAGGTTTAAGAGAATCCCGTGAAACTTACTGAACACAAAACTCTCTGACGATATTATTGAATGCCTATAAAAGATTGATGCTCCTCGAATAAATTCAGTTGAAAATTCAATGCGCAAGTATGGCTCATCTCACTACAGAACAACGACTCATCATCATTGGACGTTTACAGACTGGTCAGTCACAAAGTGTAGTGGCCAGACAATTTAATGTGGTTAGAAGCACCATTAGTTGCCTTTGGAGACGATTTCAAGAAACTGGCTCAGTGGCAGACCGGCCGCGCAGTGGAAGACGCAGAGTCACAACTCCTGCCAAAGACCGCTTCATACGGCTGCGTCACCTCAGGAATCGACTTGCATCTGCGTCCTCCACAGTCCAGTCAATGTCAGCAGCTCGTCGAATTTCAGATCAAACGGTCAGGAACCGGCTGCACGACTCTGGTCTTTGGGCTAGAAGACCCTACAGAGATCCTGTTCTTACGGACCGGCATCGCCAGAACAGACTGCAGTGGGCGAATCAGCATCGTCAATGGACCGTTGGGAATGACTGAAGACGGGTTTGATTTAGTGATGAATCATTTTTTTGTGCTCCAGCGACACGAAAGACGGAAAAGAGTTTACCGCAGAGTCCGTGAGCGCTACGCTCAGAACTGCGTTGATGATGCTCCTCCACATGGTGGTGGAGGTGTACTGATGTGGGGGGGGGGGATCAACTTCATGGGAAGAAGTGACCTGGTGTAATTGAAGGACGCCTGAATGCCCAACGATACGTCGCTGAAATTCTTCTTCCTCACGTCCTTCCACTTCTGGCTGCACGAGGGTCGATTTTTCAGCAGGATAACGCTCGACCTCATGTGGCACAACTCACCACCCAGTTCCTCGCTGACAACAACGTCCAGACCATTCCGTGGCCAGCCATGTCATCAGACATTAACCTCATAGAACCCTTATGGGATGAACTCGACAGACGACTCCGCCAGCGAGACGTGGCTCCAGCCAATCTCCGACAGTTGTCTCTTGCACGGCGGGAAGAGTGGGCAGCCATCCCACAACAACAGATCCAACGGCTAATCGGATTCATGTCAAGGAGATGTCGTTCTCTGATAGAGGCCAGAGGAGGTCATACACCTTACTGAAACGGAGGCCTCAGTCGCAAAGAATAAAAGTCCAAACCAAATTTAATGAACATCATTTCATTGTTAAAGTCTGAAAGTTTCTTCATGCCAAGATTGAAACATTAATTCCGTAAAATAAAATTTTGGTACAAGTTATAAATTCGGTGTCCATTACCACTGCAATAATGTTGCGTTTCTTTTTTTGAACAGTATACTTCTTCTTCTTCTTCTTCGTTCACCCTCAGATGTCAGCAGTACAAAAGAGTCGTGATACAGTGGATCCCTTCTCACTGCAACATCCCTGGAAATGAAGAGGCTGATAGATTGGCAAAGGAAGGGGGAAAGCTTCCTCAACTGCTTTCTTTGAACTTCAAGTACTTTAAGGTTCTCAGACATTTTCTTCCATCCCTTGTTTCATTATCATTATTACGGTTCAGCTCCTCCAAGGATCATATGTCTTCAACAAATTCATACCAAGCTCTCCAGCCTTGTGTCATACATTCTTCTTCTTCGTTCACCCTCAGATGTCAACTTGAATAAGTTCAAAGAATGAAGTGGTCAGCCTGAGGCTGTTGATATCTCCGTAGATTTTCTCCAGGAATCATACTGGTGATGGTCATGTGCGTTTTCTCAGTTCCTCATATGTTGGGTACCTTTAAAGCAGATATTCGACAGTCATTTTATCAGTGCCACAGTCACACTCATCAGTAGTTCCTATCTTTAATTTGTTGAATAGATTGTATCTCAATCTGTAATGACCTGTGCGAAGTCTGAAGATTACCACTTGTTCACTTCTGCTAAGCTAGTAATACGGATCATTTTTGTGTGTGGCCTGAATGCTATTCTTCCCACTTGTGCCTGTACTTGCGCTTAATAAAACTCTTGGCCTCCTCATAAGTTATGTTTGTGTCAAGTTGAGGAAGCTTTCCCCCCTTCCTTTGCCAATCTATCAGCCTCTTCATTTCCAGGGATGTTGCAGTGAGAATGGATCCACTGTATCACGACTCTTTTGTATTGCTGCCATAGTCTGTGAAGTGTTACTCTTAGGTCCTCCAGTTCAGCATTGCTTTGACTTTTCAGCGTTGTAATCACTGACAGTGCATCTGAGAAGATAGCTACTGGTCTCTCTGAGCTTTCTTCTGTCATTAGAATTTCTGATGCAGTTTTTAAGGCCTATGCTCTGAAGTTACTTGAAAATTTCCCTTTTGCGACTGCTATCTTGACATTCAGAAGTGAGTCACGGAGAACTACTATAAAGGTAGGTGTGACCACGTGGGTGAGTAAACTCAGGCCGGAAATTTCACTGCTTAAGAAATGTAAGCAAAACCTATAGAAATATCTGCTGAGCGGTCATTTTACAATGACATGTGTCGCTAACAACAGATTTATACAAAGACATAGAAACCAAGAAACGAATAACACAGATATAAAAAAGGCTTACACCACGGCAAAGATACAAGAGTGTAATAACAGGTACTTATCTTAATGCGATCCGACCAGATGCAAGTCCGGAAAAAGGTGTCAACAGTAGAAAACGCTGTCCCTCAATACAAGTGAAGCACGGATAAAATGTAAATAGTACACGGTCTCAATCAGATGGGCATCATGAACTGTGTAAATCTTGAAACGTTGTGTTGACTTGGTACAAAATAACTTGACATCGCCGTGGCATAGACTTGAAACTTGAAAGAATCTTACAAACGTTGTGATGTAGACTGGAACACGAAATAAACTTGCAAACTGGTTGGCTTGAAATTGTAATCTTGAACGTTACAGCGAACAATAGAACATTGAAACTGGAACATTGGATATGCGCAGTGGCAAAGTTCGTTATCCAAGTGGACCCGTTGATAATGACTGGGTTCACGAAATGGTGTGTTCACAATAACACGCTGAACAGGAGTAGCTGTAGATTTGCAAAGTATGAAGGTATACTTGCTTACGTGAATTTGAAAACTATGTCCTGATGAAAGTATCGATCCAAAACCATACTGGCCACCAAATTATATGGTGTTACGGTGGGATAAATTAGAGGATCATGCATGGATACACGAATGATAGCAGGTGTTCATTCAGGACAAATATTGTCAGTATACATAACAAAAGCCGGCAAGTGAACAGGTCCACGGAAAAACACATGGTTGACATTTAATAAACAAAGTCACTTCACAATAGTATCCATCAACACATCAAAAGTACATAGCAATGGATAGGAGTAGTAGATTATCCCTGGTCCGTCAATAAGGTTCAAACGTTAGGCATCTTTAAGTGGCAATAATATAAACATTTAATTTACTCCTCTCATCTCCCCTCAATCCTGGCCGTTGTACTGAAGGTTCGGGCAATCCACGAAAACCAAAGTAATGCGGCAGAGGCAATCAGTGGAAACAAAATATTAGTTGCCTCGTATATCAAAGTTACTTGTAGTAAATTAGGGTCTGAACTTCTAGATGAGTTCAG
This sequence comes from Oreohelix idahoensis, assembly GCA_024509875.1. Classification (NCBI taxonomy): domain Eukaryota; kingdom Metazoa; phylum Mollusca; class Gastropoda; order Stylommatophora; family Oreohelicidae; genus Oreohelix; species Oreohelix idahoensis. The sequence continues at coordinate 246,024 of JAMPIV010013092.1, forward strand.
GAACCAACTTGCACATAACGTGGCGGCCTCAAACAATAAATGCCACGATGTATATTTATATATCACACTCCATTATCCCGGAGCTTGAAAAATTACATCTCTCTTGGACGCAAACACAAAAACGGAAGCCCAATTAATTTACACACTGAACCCCACGACATGTGACAAAAACGTCACTAGTTGACCGTCGCTCAACACGGGTGAACGCATCGCTCACCACGGGTGGACGCTTTGTGCAAACCGCAGTTTGACTACAGGCGAACACAATTCCTCACATAAAAATGGAAATGTGCTAGCGTGTAGTAGCATGTCACACTATTTTATCTGCATCTCAAACCTATCCTTAACAGTATGAAATATACTAAAGGCCGTAGAGATATGGTTTTACAGAACATTGTTGAAAATCACCATGGACAGCTAAAAAGAGTAATGAAGATGAAGTGAAAATACCCAATAAGCAAATAAAGCTTTTTTGCAGATGTTGGAAGGAATCACCTTTCTTTGGGGGGTGGGGGGGGGGGGGGCAGGTTATGAGAAGAAGAAAGCAGGAATAATACAATGACAGGGGGGACGACTGATGGAGAAAGGATAACAACAAAGAGAGAAGAGGCTATACAGTTTGACATAATGGCATGGAAAGAAGTCAACAACATAATTGATAAATAGTGCTGGAGACAAAATGTTATGGAGAGGCATGATCGCCTTCCCCACTGTGCATAATCATTTAAGAAGAAGAAGATAAACGATTGTAGATGCCCTAAACTGCATAGCTAAAGTTCAGTCACACACCAAAAAAAAAACCATACAAGAGGCGAAAGGGTTTTTGACTCCCAACCACCTATCCAACATTAATGGAGACTGCGAGAGAATGGGCCCCCTATTGCTGTAGGCGCTCGGGCCTTGCCTGATTTCCGGCGTCTCAGTCCCCTCCTGGAATTAAAGGCCTTTGCTCTTTGGGGTGCTGAAAATAATTAATCAGCATCGTCACTATATCAGAAAGCATATGTTTATTAATCTTCTTCTTCTTCTGCTTCCTCATTCGTCCTGAAAAGGACGTTGGTTGCGTTGTGTCTGTTTATGCCGAAGCTGCGATATCTGCGCCTTTCGGCCGACACATCCAACTTCAGCACGGCATTTTTTGGACCGGGTTTTCCTTCCCTCTTCGATCCCTACTCTCTAAGCCAGACTGCAGTGACGCAGCCTGTTTCCAGGATCACGCGTGGAGGTGAAGTAGGGTCTTGGTCAGCTCTGGTTCGCTGACCCTGACGCAGGCAGTCAAGCTATGGGTCGCTGACTGCATTCTCTATTGCTGCATCTTTGTGCACGGTAATAATTCAAACAATCACAAGTCAACAAGTTTAACTGTGGCACTGATAACATGACTGCTGAACATCTGCTTCAAAGATACCCGACAGCTGAGGAACAGAGAAAGCACATATGGCCGGCACCAGTACCATTCCTAGAACATCTCTATGTAGATAAAAATAGCACAAACTATGTTCATTTTCTAAGCTATTCAGAGCAGTTCCATCAAAATTGTCAGGACAGTGAAATAAATATCCGACCCCTTATGGATTCACTATCAATTCACGAGCATCTGACTGCCGAAATAATTAGAGCGCACAAGTCAACAGAGACAAATAATAAGGGACACAATCAATGGCTGAACCATTCTACATATTTATTGTTGGGTTTACATAACCGATTAAAGTTTTTTTTTTCCAATCTTTATTCGCATTCCATTTGAGTTTACAAAACATGTTCATTTTACATATTTTCATAAAGAAATTTCAGTGAAAAGACAATTACACAATGAACAGTTGTATAGAAAGAAAGAGAGGGGGAAAAAACAAACTTTCACTTCCTCGCACCCACCCATTTAGAAAACACTCTTTCTTGCACATTAAAAAAAGTTATACATTGTACATGTTTTGGTAATGATAGTAGTGATTAAAGGGAGACGGGGAACAGGTACCATACTACCTTATTCTTGAAATTATAATGCACACTCGTTTTTATAGTGATAACAGGGGGAAGAGAGAAATAAGGAGGGAAAAACTTCGACTAAAATGTTTCAGTGAAGATACAATTAAAACCCTTCTTTCGCTTTCTAAAGTAACGCTGACTTTCACTTTCCGATTCCATTTTATTTCCTCAATCGTGGTCGCCTTGCTTTGTACTGGATGAAAAACAATCGTCCTTTCATTCATTCAGTGACAGATACATTCTTATTTATATAAAAATTTATGTAAGGCAGTTACGCCGTCAAAAAAAGTTTCGTGTTCCAGAAAGGAAGATTGTTTCTGGATATTTGTAATATTGATCATTCTTTTTTTTTTATTTTTTTTTATGTAAAACTGTTGCCTCGTTTTGGCGAGGCGCGTTTCGTTCAACAGAGTCTTTTTTTTTTTTAACTCTTTATTCACATTCCGTTGATATTGACAACGACATATGCATGGAAACATTGACAATAATAGTTTGAACATAAGCATATCAATGAAAATACACTGTGCAGCTGTAAAAAATATAAAAAGATAACTTTCACACCTTGCACACACTCATTTACACACTCTTTCTAGTACTCCAAGGTTACAATTTTACATTTTTGGTAATGTTAGTGTTGATTAAAAAGAGAAGGAAAAGAAAAAGAAAGAAAGAAAGAAAAAGACCTTACACCCACTTATTGGAAATATAGAGCGTGCTTTATTCTTTTAGTGATAACGAGGGGGGGGAGGGGGGTGGAGGTGGGAGGGGGGAGAACAAAAAACAACAAAGGCGAAAAATAATCAAAAAAAGCATCCCCGACTAGACAAAAACAATTCATTTCACATACACATTCGTACTTGCCAACATATGTTATACTTGTTCAATTTCTCTTGATCAACAGAACAAAATTAAATCTGCCTTTTTTTTTTTTTTTTTTTTTTTTTTTCCAGTTTGTAAAATTATTTGCAGTAGGGGGAAAAAAAAAGCCCATTACACACACACATTGTTGGGTACAGTTTTTTGCTGGTAGTCTAGTCCAGCGATGGCCAAACTACGGCACGCGGGCCAGATCCGGCCCGCCAACCAGTTTTGGTCGGCCTCTTATTGTTGATTGAAGCCAAACTCTTCACAATGAAATAACACACAAATGTATGTTTGAAATAAATAATTACATGTCAAATTACAAGTTACAAAACAAATTAAAACATCAGATTCATTATATTTTTTTAAACAGTAATTTCAGTTCGAAGACTGGTATACATGTCTTGGCAGATGTGCAGTACAGTAGTTTGCCGTTGCTTTCTGTACGTGGTTCATTTTATATATATATATATATATATATATATATATATATATATATATATATATATTTATATATATATATATATATATATATATATATATATATATATATATTATATATATATATATATTATATATATTATGATATAGTATGTATAATATATATATATATAAATATATATAGTATAATATATATATTTATAATATTTAATACTATATATATTATTTATGCCTATTATATATATATCAAATATATATATATATTATAATATATATATATATATATATATATATATATTATATATATATAAATGTGATATTGATTATTATACATATATATATATATTATATATGATATAATATATATATATATATATATTTATTATAATAAATATATATATAAAATATCTATAAATATATAAATAAATGTAAATTTAGTTATATAAATATAGTAAATATATAAATATAAAAAATTATATATATATATATATATATAGGATAAATAATATAATATAATATATATATATATATAAATAGCCCATTAGCCCACAATTACCCCATATCTGTTTATATTTCGTATATATATAGTTTGTATTCACGTGATTTTTTGCCTGTCTGATTAACTTTTGTGATTTTTGAAGCAGTATAAAATCTAGGATTTGGTGTGAGCGCCAAGCCCACAATTACCCCATATCTGTTATATTCGTAGTTTGTATTCACGTGCGTCTGTGTGTTTGAAGCACCAAATCGGTGTGAGCGCCGGTGTGTGTCTGGAAACTGGCAAATAATTGTTTGACCAGGAGAGTTTGAGGAGAAGATTGATAGGAACGATTGTCGTAAAAGAGTCTGTCCTTACTCTCCACAGCACTCTGTGAATCAACTATTTACTTTCTAACCCTTATCTATCACAGAGCCTTTAACATCACTCTACACTCTAAATGGGACCACTAGTTCAAAGAATTCTCTCAAATAAATTTACGACAGATTCTCTGTGCTGGTATAATTGTACAACATTTATAGAAAATGTGTTCCTCACTTTCTTGTACATTTGCCTGGCACATCTTGCACATCGTGATTTTCGTTTTAATCTGTGTGCTGCTCTTTCTGTGGTTGGTGTCATGTTATATAAAAGTCGATATGTGACTTCTCTGGCTTTTGGTGCGATGCTTTTGTTGTGAAGATCGGTGAAAATCTCAGTGTAATCTGTTATAAAATAATTGTAACCTCTTTTAATTCTTAGGTGTAAAGGTGGTGCTTGTAACCTGACTAAGTGTTTGCAAATTTTGTTTGTTTTCTGGTTAATTAAAATTTCGTGTCCTCTGATGGCTTGTATGCATGTCCTATAAAAGTGTGGTAGTGTGCCGTAATGGTGTGGGACATTGTTCTTTAGTGGCTTCAATTTAGCAAGTCTAAGCCCTACGTAGTAATGGGCTAATGTGTGTCGTTCTGGGTCTCTTATTATATTTCCTACATGTCTGATTCGAAGTGCCTTTATTTTTGTCCCTATATCCTGGAGGGCAACTCCCCCGAATCTTTTCTCTTGCATGAGTGTTTGATGTTTAATGCTAAATAAAGTATGCCCAAAAACAGAACGACTAATCTCCTTGTTTATCTCTGTCACCGTATGTTGTGGAGGGTCAAAGACTGTAGCAATGTAAATTATTTTTGGAATAATAAAACAGTTCACTATAGCACTTCTGGAAAAAATGGTTGTATTTTTGTATTTGTAGCGGTGAAGTGTGTCTGTGGTATATGCGACTAAATTCTGCCATGTGACTTTGTGTGTGCGGTTCGGGTGAGATGGGAAGTATATACCGTACAGTTTCATGTTTGTTGTTGAATCAAAGGGAAAATCTGCTTTGTTTTTCCATCTGCCTATACCCATAATAACAAAATCATCGGAGAACAAGGTGAAAACATTCGAGAACAAATGTCTTAGAAAACTCATGAACTTCAGTTGGAAAGAATTCAAGACTAATCGACAAATAAGAGAAGACTCTAAGCAGAAATATGTCTCCGACTATATAAGGAAAAGACGATGGTCATATATCGGTCATGTCCTACGAATGCAAAACTACAGAATACCACTACAGGCGCTCACTTGGGTTCCTGAGGGTAAGAGGAAAAAAGGAAGACCAAAATAAACACTCAGAAGAACAATAATAAGAGAAGGAAGAACGTTGTGCAAGAGTTAAGAGGAGTGGCGTCACAACGAACAACCTGGAGAGTGTGGTGAAGTGGGATGTTATAAATATTTATAGGGGACTTAGTGTACTGACTGAGATCAGCTGTGAAGGTATATATATCTAATAAGAGTAGTGTATTATATATAACCTTACTTGCTACCACATATCTATATATCTCAGTCAGAATTATTCTGGAATAGTGTGATGACTACGTTATGTGTCTAGGGTATGTGTATGATGAAGTGTAAGTCACAACAACAGACAGATAAACAATTTAATTTAATCCACTACTCTTAACAACACTGTGACACTCACATACATATAACACTCTATGTGAATATCTTAAAGAAGTCACTCGTAACGTTTCAAATAACAATATGTATTCAGTGCTGTTAATAATGTATTTGTGTCCTGATTCAAATACAAAGGAACCAGGAATCACAATCAATTTTAATTACAAGTATATGTACAGACTTTATCAATATGAATATTGTAGTGACATATATTATTAAAAATATCCTATGTGTGTCAGTTTGATTGTGGCAGTAGTAGTAATATGAGGTAATACTGGTTTTGTTTTGTTCAAGCTCTGTTGGTATTTGTCATCATGACTTCAATAGTTTGTCTTAGGGACTAGTATTGGAGATGTTCTCAGTTCCTGATATTAAGACAATTAAATTCCCCTCTGAATGTTATTTTTACAAAGTTATTTCAAGATGAGGGGACATAATGTTGAGCTCAGCTGGCCAAGTTAGCTTATCTGGCGTGATGGCGGCAGGAAAGGACTCCTCTGCTCGAATTCTCCTCTGGGCTCTGGAGACACCTCACTGATAGCTAAAAGGACCAAGGAGTATGCTGTCCGACACTGGATTCAGCAAAGCTCTGACCAGGTGCTGCTCAGTACCATCAAGACCACTGTCCCTGAAATCAAGAAGGATGTACCTTCTACTTCATAACTAACTTAAACTCTCTTGTTACACTGATCACAACACAGCACAAACATTGAGTTCAGAGCATTAGGCCAACTGTCAGCTTCATTTGAAATACTTTATTCCAGTATTACCCTTCTTAATGGTTACTACGCCTCTGCAATTCCAGCATTATTTCTTTCTAGTCAATCATCTAGGTGTCAGTGTACTGTTTGGCCATTCCATGCCGTTTGACTTTTCTCCGACACCCTCTGTTCAGGCTGGAGCATTACAGGCTTTACCTCACGTTTGCCACTGAACTACACATATATATACAGGCATAAATCAACAATTCACATTCAATTTTCATTAAAAGATATTGAATGGTTCAAGCTTACCACAATTCATACGAATAAACACAGATACGTTGATTAGCAATGAATTCTGGCACAAACTGGCACAAATTCCCATCTGCTTATCTTCCAGGCTTTTATTGAGCCAAATATAAGCTGGCTTCAACGCACTGATGCTTTATCAAGCTTATTTAAACAAGTGGTTTCGAACTAACGCTCCCAAGTGTGTATATCAGCGAGTCTGACCAATGAGGCCCCGTTTCGACAAGTGTTTGAAAAAATGTTACCTTTCCCCGTTTTCCCCAACAACGAAAGATAGTATTTATAGTCCGACCAATCGTGGTTAGGCTTTCATTTGTTGCGCTCCAATCAATGGGGAGTTTACATGGTAGGCTATTTATGTAACGTAAGGTTTTTTCAAACACGTTATAAAAAAAATTTTATGAGCAGAAATGATTCCATGCTGTCAGGCATCCTCACTATTTTATTTTGGGTATAATTTATTAATTCCTGGACTATTTGCGTAACGTTTTACATATTATTTGTCAGCAAGCCCTAAGGAACCCAATTATCCAAATTTAAAAGAGCTACGTGGCTGCGTTCAAAATATGTATTTTCTACCTCCTGTTTCGAAGATGTGATGTCTGGGTACTGTTATGTTTTCAACCGTAAACCCATCTAATGTTATCTTTTCTAATAAGCGTTTTTTATGATTTATAAACCTAACTCTGGGAAAGGGTAGTGTATTTTATCACTGTCCGTCTGAAAAAAAATTAGTGCATGTAGACTTACACGCGTGATGGCAGCATTTGTGTATCGCGCGACGCGTGTTGCATGCGTTCCTGATTTTCAGCCCTCCCCTCTCTCTTTATCCTTTTGTCCATCTGTTCGTTCGTTTTGGTAACGCAGTGTAGAAAAAGACATGAATGGAATTTAAAATTTAGGTCAACTTGCATATTTCAAGGTTTTTCTTAGAAAGGCAGCACATTTTATTGTGTGTTTGGGAAACGCGTGTATGTTGCAGAAAGCCTTTAATATCGACGTGAAACGTTACAATTTGCTTACGCAGTAGAAAACAAGGGGATTTCGAGTACAGTCATTGTGACAGCACTGTTCTTTACCATTCTTCTTCCTTTATTTATTATATGTATTTATTAGGCTTTATATTTACTTGATAATTTATATATGTGGATTAGAATATTCCACGACACCTCCCCTCTTAAAACAGACATTATATGTCAGTCCTTTATTCTATATACACATAGAGAAATTTATTATTATTTCTGGGGTTTAAGGTGATTCTCATCACACGGATGGCGGCTTAAAAAAAATCCGCTCCCAAATTGGTTTTTCCAGATATATACTCAATGCTAAAATTATATGGAGCCAGAAGCAAAGACCATCGGAGTAACCTAGAGTTCTCATGCTTAGCCTGTGCTAGAAACGATAAAGGTTTGTGATCTGTTTGCAACTTAAATGCCTTCCCATATAGATAAATATTGAATTTCTTTATCGCCCATATTACTGCAAGACATTCTTTTTCGCTAGTTGAGTAGTTGATTTCAGCTTTATTCAACTTTCTGCTAGCATATGCCACTGGGCTTAATTCCCCATCCAATGCATCTGATTTCTGTAGTAGAGTTGCACCTAACCCAATATTACTTGCATCCGTCCTTACTATGAATTCTTGACTTAAGTCAGGTAATTTCAAAATGGGTTTACTTGTGAGCTTTTCCTTCAATTCTTGGTAAGTCATTTCACATTGTGGTGTCCATGTAATGCGATCTGGAAGTCCTTTACGTGTCAATTCAGTTAACGGTGCACATATGGAATTAAAGTTTTTGATATACTTCTGGTAGAAACCACATAATGAGACAAAGGATCTCACGTCCTTCTTGGTTTGTGGTCTCGGGGCTTTCTGTAGTTTTTCTAAATTCTTTGGGTCAGGGGTCATATTTCCCTGATAAACTGTGTGTCCAAAAAATTCCAATTCTTTACATCCAACGCAACATTTGGTTGGACGGGCTGTTAAATTTGCCTCCCTAAGTCGATCAAACAGCATGTTCAGAGAGTCAATGTGTTCCTCAAATGTTTCTGTTGCTATAAGGATATCATCCATAAAATTTGTTATACAGGGATTATTCAGAGGATCCAATAATTTTCTCATCATTCTAGAGAAGACACTAGGCGCATTCTTCAATCCAAATGGCAATCTATTAAACTCATAGTGTCCTTCTGAGGTACTAAAAGCTAGGTATGGTCTAACCTCAGGCTTTACTGGAATCTGATAGTATCCTTTACTCAGATCCACTTTTGAGAAATATTTAGCTTTATTTAGTCTGGCAAACAGCTGATTTGTATCCGGCAATGGATCCACCTGTCCTTCTGTAATAGCATTCAGTCTCCTGTAATCTATACAGAGTCTATGTTCTCCAGAGGGCTTCCTTAAAAGTACAACACCGGAACTATACGAAGACTCACTGTGCGAAATAATTCCTTCCTTCAACAGATAGTCTATTTCTTCCTTCAAAGCTTTCTCCTTAGCAAACGGAATCGAATATGGTTTCATACAGACAGGTGTGGAGTCTATGAGTTTCATATCATATTCCAATAGGTTTGTATGCCCTGGTCGGTCTGTTAACACCTCTGCATGATTATTTAGAACCTGTTGCACTCTCTCTTTCTGAGTTTTCGTTAAATGTGTACTGATTTTCACCTGTGCTGCCGTCTCACAGGGGTGTAATGGATATTCAAATGATGAAAGTGGTTCCTTTTTCATCTCCATGGCGATGGACAAGGTCAACAAGTGTGTCTCTTCCTGATGTTCTCTTTCCAAATATTTCTTCAGGAGATTCACATGATAGATTTTTTCTTTCCCCTTCTTATCTATCTTATCATTTGTTCTAGACACCTTCTCTAGAACTGTATATGGACCCTGCCATCCAATTTGTAACTTATTCTGACTCCCGGGCAAAAGAAGCAGTACCTTCTCTCCCACAGCCAAATCTCTGTCTTTCGCCTTCCTGTTATAATAGGCAGCATGTTTCTTCCTGGCTTGTTTCAAATTTTCATTGGCAAGTTTCCAGCCAGTTTTCAACCGAGTGGTCAGCTCATTCACATATTGGTATGAAGATGTAATGTTTTCCTCTGCCTTTTCATCAGTCCACGTTCTTAACAAAGCTTCAAGTGGACCTTTTATTGGCCTTCCAAACAATAATGTTGCCGGGGCCATACCGGTTGAACTATGGGGTACCTCCCGATAAGCAAAGAGGGCGGCGTGCAGGTACTGGTCCCATGTATCTGGTTTTTCGTGTGCCAACTTTCTCAGGATCGACATCAATGTGCCGTTAAATCTTTCCACTTGGCCGTTCCCTTGGGGATGATACACACTACAATGGAAGTGTTTGGCCTGGAAGATCCTGAAAACTTCTTCAGTTAGTTTCCCCTTGAACTGAGAGCCATTATCAGTCAAGATTTGATTGGGAAAGCCTAACCTTGTGAAAATTGTGAGCAATGCCTCTGCCACATGTTTAGAATCAATCGATGACAGGGCTACTGCCTCTCCCCACATAGAACAAGTGTCCACCAGAGTCAGAATGTAGCTGTTCCTTCTCTTGGTTCGGGTGAGAGGTCCCACAAGATCCACGGCAACTCTCTCAAAGGGTGTTCCCACTATGGGCATTTCCCCCAGAGTTGCTGGTGCAGTCCAATGTTTAGGTGCTACTCGTTGGCACTCTGGACAGGATTTTACATATCGTTTGATATCTTCAGTTATTCCTGGCCAGAAATAGTGACAAGCTATTCGCTGTCCTGTTGCGCTGATTCCCATATGACCACTGAAGGGAATCGCATGCCCTAGTTCCAACACTTTAGTCCTATATGAAGTGGGAAGGACCAGCTGTCCGTGACCATTGGATTCAGATCCAGCCTTCCTATATATCAGTTTGTTCTTCATATAAAACTCTCCCTTGCCTGGAGGTGTATGAGATTTGGGCAACTTCTTGAAACATGGCTTGAGTGTTTTGTCCTCAGCCTGTGCCTTCCTCATCTCATCTGGGTGAGTATTTATGGGATTATCCTCCTCCTTCTTTGACTGTGATCTGGTCTGCACTGTTGCCAATATCACAGGTCTCTTGGGATTCCCCAAGAAGACATATCTACACCCCAATATTAGAGGGTAGATTGGCTCATTTATCACTGCTGCTTTTATGATTCCTTCCACATATCGCGTTTTCACTTTTATTCGGGCGACGGGAAGTGTCATGGTAGCTACATCCTTGGTTGCAGTTTGAATCTCCACTGTTTCTGTGGTGTATTGATCGGCCTGCACCAGGTGAGAACTCACAACGGAATCGTAATCTAAACCGGTATCATATAAACATCTTATAGTGACACCATTACAGATGACATCTTCACACACTGGGGGGTGGTATGGTTCCTGTAATTCTTCAGGTTTGCCCTTCTTTTCCTTTTTCCCCGATGTCATAGCAGCAAAATGAGGAGGTTTCCTTCTACAATGGTCAGTGTCATGATTGTTCATCTTACAATTTTTACACCACCTTTTTCCTTGGTTGAAAGATTTTCTTTCATCATATTTCCTTTCATCGAATTGTGGGAATTTATTTTTATTTTCATACCGTGGCCTATCAAATTGGTGCTTACCTTTATTTTGATCCTTAGGATCAAATTTATTAAAGTTCTGTGGTGCCCTAAAGTTATCCACCTGTTTCTTTTTATTACCTGTTACCTCTGCTTGAGCTGCTTGATACCTTTCAGCAACATTTAGCAACTCATCCAGCCTCTCTGCACCTTGTTCCATGAGAAACTTTCTCAGGTCTGGAGCCATGGACTCTCTTAATTGCTCTATAAGGACCATTTCCTTAAGATCTTGGGTTTTCCCCAGAGAAGTCCATTTCTCCAAGTATGTCTCTATTCGTGCAGAGAACTGGTGATAGGTTTCACCTGACAGTAGTTTAGCATTCCTAAATTTTTTTCTATAGAATTCTGCATTCTTTTCATACCTTAACAAAAGAGCCTGCTTTAGCATGTCATAATTTTCCTGATCACCTCTGCTCATTTTTGCAAAAACTTCATAAGCTGCCCCACGAAGTCCCTGAGATAACTTTAAGCTCCACCTTTCTCTCTCTAACCCATACGTGGTAGCTAATAGCTCATACCTATTCAGGTAGCTCTCTATATCATCGTCTTTCTCAACAAAATGATCTAAATGAAAATTCATAGCTGAGGTTGAGGCTCCTTGAGTAACCGTAGCATCAGAGGCAAAGGGACTGGCACCATTTTCAGGAGCATGGCCTTGAAACTCAAACTCCCTTAGTCGTAACTCATGTTCCCTTTGTAATCTTTTATCTTCTGCTTCCCTTTCTGCAGCTAATCTCCTCTCTTCCCTTTCTGCAGCTAATTTCTTCTCTTCCCTTTCTGCAGCTAATTTCTTCTCTTCCCTTTCTGCAGCTAATTTCTTCTCTTCTCTTTCTGCAGCCTGTCTTCTTTCCTCGGCTTCCAATGCTTTAGCCTCTTTGTCAGCCTCAATCTGCAACCTCTTAATTTCCTTGTCAGCCTCTAACTTTCTTTCGGCTTCAAACCTTCTTTCTTCACGTTCAATAAATTTGTCACATTCCGTCGTGACATAGGCAACCATAACTTGCCCATCTAATCCTAACTCTTTTGCAGTCTGAACCGCAGCAGATCGAAATTTGGCCAGGTCCGCCATTGTCTATCATGTAAATTTCTACAATGTCTAACCAACAATTCAAATTCTAAATATATATAATGGACAACACAGGCACCGTGAGCTCAACCTTATTTAATTCCACCCAAGGATACCTTTTAATTCTTATATTCCCTGAAGTGAATTACCCCCAATATTTTTAATAGGGAAAGATTCAAAATCCCAAGAGCGAGACCCCAATATATGTGGTGAAGTGGGATGTTATAAATATTTATAGGGGACTTAGTGTACTGACTGAGATCAGCTGTGAAGGTATATATATCTAATAAGAGTAGTGTATTATATATAACCTTACTTGCTACCACATATCTATATATCTCAGTCAGAATTATTCTGGAATAGTGTGATGACTACGTTATGTGTCTAGGGTATGTGTATGATGAAGTGTAAGTCACAACAACAGACAGATAAACAATTTAATTTAATCCACTACTCTTAACAACACTGTGACACTCACATACATATAACACTCTATGAGAATATCTTAAAGAAGTCACTCGTAACGTTTCAAATAACAATATGTATTCAGTGCTGTTAATAATGTATTTGTGTCCTGATTCAAATACAAAGGAACCAGGAATCACAATCAATTTTAATTACAAGTATATGTACAGACTTTATCAATATGAATATTGTAGTGACATATATTATTAAAAATATCCTATGTGTGTCAGTTGTGTAGTAGTAATATGAGGTAATACTGGTTTTGTTTTGTTCAAGCTCTGTTGGTATTTGTCATCATGACTTCAATAGTTTGTCTTAGGGACTAGTATTGGAGATGTTCTCAGTTCCTGATATTAAGACAATTAAATTCCCCTCTGAATGTTATTTTTACAAAGTTATTTCAAGATGAGGGGACATAATGTTGAGCTCAGCTGGCCAAGTTAGCTTATCTGGCGTGATGGCGGCAGGAAAGGACTCCTCTGCTCGAATTCTCCTCTGGGCTCTGGAGACACCTCACTGATAGCTAAAAGGACCAAGGAGTATGCTGTCCGACACTGGATTCAGCAAAGCTCTGACCAGGTGCTGCTCAGTACCATCAAGACCACTGTCCCTGAAATCAAGAAGGATGTACCTTCTACTTCATAACTAACTTAAACTCTCTTGTTACACTGATCACAACACAGCCCAAACAATTCACATTCAATTTTCATTAAAAGATATTGAATGGTTCAAGCTTACCACAATTCATACGAATAAACACAGATACGTTGATTAGCAATGAATTCTGGCACAAACTGGCACAAATTCCCATCTGCTTATCTTCCAGGCTTTTATTTAGCCAAATATAAGCTGGCTTCAACGCACTGATGCTTTATCAAGCTTATTTAAACAAGTGGTTTCGAACTAACGCTCCCAAGTGTGTATATCAGCGAGTCTGACCAATGAGGCCCCGTTTCGACAAGTGTTTGAAAAAATGTTACCTTTCCCCGTTTCCCCTAACAACGAAAGATAGTATTTATAGTCCGACCAATCGTGGTTAGGCTTTCATTTGTTGCGCTCCAATCAATTGGGAGTTTACATGGTAGGCTATTTATGTAACGTAAGGTTTTTTTTTCAAACACGTTATATAAAAAAAATTTTATGAGCAGAAATGATTCCATGCTGTCAGGCATCCTCACTATTTTATTTTGGGTATAATTTATTAATTCCTGGACTATTTGCGTAACGTTTTACCTATTATTTGTCAGCAAGCCCTAAGGAACCCAATTATCCAAATTTAAAAGAGCTACGTGGCTGCGTTCAAAATATGTATTTTCTACCTCCTGTTTCGAAGATGTGATGTCTGGGTACTGTTATGTTTTCAACCGTAAACCCATCTATTGTTATCTTTCCTAATAAGCGTTTTTTATGATTTATAAACCTAACTCTGGGAAAGGGTAGTGTATTTTATCACTGTCCGTCTGAAAAAAATTAGTGCATGTAGACTTACACGCGTGATGGCAGCATTTGTGTATCGCGCGACGCGTGTTGCATGCGTTCCTGATTTTCAGCCCTCCCCTCTCTCTTTATCCTTTTGTCCATCTGTTCGTTCGTTTTGGTAACGCAGTGTAGAAAAAGACATGAATGGAATTTAAAATTTAGGTCAACTTGCATATTTCAAGGTTTTTCTTAGAAAGGCAGCACATTTTATTGTGTGTTTGGGAAACGCGTGTATGTTGCAGAAAGCCTTTAATATCGACGTGAAACGTTACAATTTGCTTACGCAATAGAAAACAAGGGGATTTCGAGTACAGTCATTGTGACAGCACTGTTCTTTACCATTCTTCTTCCTTTATTTATTATATGTATTTATTAGGCTTTATATTTACTTGATAATTTATATATGTGGATTAGAATATTCCACGACAGAGAGCACTGCGTTTCTGCCTTATGCGCCGTGTTTGGCGCTTAAAGAATTTATTATTATTATTATTATTACCTGTACCCATAATTGTAGACTTTTGGACGTTTGAATTTTGACCCGCTACCATTTACCAAAAAGCGTGAAAGTGTCTAGACATATTTTGTGTTAGACCTATCATTGGGGGGAAAGAAAGGTGGTATCGTCTGCGTAGGCAAGCAACTTTTGTTGCCCTTTACCTTGAATAAAAGTGCCCCTGATGTTACTGTCTTGTCTAATTTTCTCTAGCACTGTTTTAGGGCGAGTACATAGAGTAGAGGAGAAAGGGGACATCCTGCCTAACCGATCATGTTCAGTCCAAAAGCCCCAGTAAAATGAATGATTTACCAAAACCTTGCTTTCAGGTTTTGTGTATATAATTTCAATCCACTTTCTAAAGTATTCACCAATGTTGCAGTTGTAGTAAAGTTTTATGGAGGTATGAGTGGGATAACTTTCTTTCAATGGCTTTTTTCTGGTCTAGCGATATGATTGACGACTGGCAATCCTTCTGATGTGTGTAGGTGATGAAGTCTTTTATGAAGTGTGCGTGCTGATGAATGTTCTTGTGCTGGACACTACACTGTTGGTCTTCGTGTATGAGTGTAGACATGTAACGGTTTGAGTGTGGTTTGTTTGTTAGGGTTTTGGCTAAAATTTTATAGTCGATGTTGAGGGAGTGATATTGGTCTGTAGTTTTTTAAGCTATGTTTTGTCCGGATCTTCCTTGGGATTATTGAGTGATTTATGACAGGTTGAAACTAGATAGAAATTCCTTTTTCACGAATAGATTATTGAATATACCCTTAGTAGGAGAGGGCCAACGCCAAAACATGGGGACGAAATGTTAGTATAATTCAGCTGTGAGTCCATCTGGTCCTGGTGACTTGCCTTTTTGCATTTCGTTTACTGCGTATGTTATGTTTTCTAGGGTCAGTTCTGCATCAAGAGATTGTTTATCTTTGTTGCTCAGTTTCTTAGTGTAATGCATAAACGTGTCTTGTATATGTGGTTGTATTCCTTCTTCTGTGTAAAGATTTCTATAGTAGTCTTCGAATGCTTTTGCTATATGTTGTGCCTCCGTTTGTATGTCTCCATGTGAGTCAACTATTTGGCCTATGTGCTTGCTTCGCTGTATGTTTTGTTCTATTGCCATGTGTTGTTTGCTGGGTATCTCTTGTGTGATTGTGTTCAATTTTGTCCGTAACAGGGCACCTCTTAATCTATGGTGTTGATATTGTTCTAGTTCTTCCTGCAATGTAATGATATGAGATGCTGTTTTATCAATTAGAGTTGCAAGTTTGATGGCTTGTTCTATGATCATTTCCTGTCGTATTTTGTCTCTATGAATCTTAGTTGCCAGTATTTGTGTTCTCTCGCGTATAGTATTCTTTAATAGCTCCCAGTGTTGTTGTGTGTTTTCAGTGGGTAAATCTGTTGTGTATGTAAGAATGAGTTGCGTCATTTGCTCAACGAATTTTTTTTTTTTGCAGCAGTGTGTTGTTGAACTTCCAGTGAGGTGAGCGTTTGGATGTGATATTTGTGTGTGTGGTGTTTACAGTTGCCAAAACCGCTTTGTGGTCTGTGAATTTGAGTGTTTCTGGTAAGTGTTTGGACTCGATTGTACTGTGCGTTGATGGTGAATAAATTCTATCTAATCGTGCTGTTCTGCCATGTGCGTTATTTATGTGTGTGTGGTGTCAGTGCCCTTGGGATGTGTCTCTCTGTAGGTGTCCTTTAAGTTGTGCATGTCTACTATGGTTTGTAGCATATCTAGCTGGTGAGTGCCCTCCCTGTTTGCCAACCGAATTTGTGTTTTGACATACGCACCTATAAAATCAATTTTTGCCAGTATACAATTAAAATCTCCCCCTAATATGATGGTGATAAACCTGTTTTATACTTTGTTGTAACTTGGTATACATCAGTGTACGTTGTAAAGATGTACTGGGACTGAATAGTCAACTCAAACAACCAAACACAGTGTCAGGTATACAGGTCATCTTGCTCCAAACGTCTTGAGGACTCGACAAGGATGTAATGTGTATCATGAGTGGTAGAGTGACTGTTAATACACGAATGTGTGAACTGTGCTGTAAAGTTGACTGGAAATACGAATACTCACTCATACGTATCAGAAGTTAAGGATACAGACTACCGTGAACTTTTCAACAGTTTAATGGGACGCACACACTTGACAGAACGGGTACAGTTGCAGGAACACAGGTCGACATCAATAGCATATTGTTGACCCACGGTGTACCATAATCAATTGGCATTTATGTTGAAGACAATCACAAATGGAACAGCAGTATACCAACGTTCAGAGTTCCATATCTCATATAAGTATTCATTCAGGCCTTACTTGACTGGTCATGCCAGTTAATATATAATGTTTAACAAATCTTCATCAGCCCTTACTGACTAGTCATGTCAGTTAATCAATAATGTTTACGGTGACTCCTGGACAGGACCTCCTTTAGCATAAGTGTAGCTTGCACCCTAGCGGAGATTTCTTTAAATAGCATTCAGCAAATATCTTCTGAGCAAATGTTAAATCACCCAAGAATAGATTTTCCTTTCATAAGTGTGATCTCTTGATCATCATCGGATAATAAGGGCGTCCCTGTTCTCTGGTAGATGATCGACAATACGTAGTATTTCAAAATGGCTTCTAGTCTTGTAAACATCGCTCACCATAACGATGTACGACCAAGCTCCAATAAAGATTCAATTCATGAATATCAAAGTTTCCACAAGCATCAGCATAATCTATCCTCATAATTGCTGTATAGAAACATAAACAGTGCTGCTAAATAATATGTCGTTCTGACATACTGACATAGGTAGATTCATGTAAACGTCTGCCCATCTTAAGCCTAGGAATGAACGAAGTCAGCAAAAGCACGTTTACCTTAACATAAGAATACACTAGCAAGCACAAACGCTCTTCTCCTGGCGTTATGGAATGAACACTAGGGAACTCATGGATTTAGCAATCCCCGAAGAAAATATCTTCGTTCCCATAATCTAAAAGAGATCACAAACTTTTGGGCAGGTCTCCGACATGACTCCCGCCATAGGCTTTCTAACACCGAAGGACTCCATAACCTATCTTCATGCGCCGAAAAGCACCTGACCCCAAAAGTACAGTACAAGAAAAATAGTTCCACTTAAACATACTAAGATATCAAGATGTAAGACATACTCGTCCTACATAGACAAGAACTACACATAGATTCGGGCCATAGACATACTGAAGCAATAACAATCTATTCCTAACCAAACATAGAATAGATTAAAGTAAGTCTAGATTCCTCCGCCGAGTTCCATTTTTAAGAACGCTACAAAGAGCGATAACTCACAAAATGAATACCCATTGCCTAATCTGAGTTCCGTCCCTTAAGACCGAAAAACATGCATTCAAAGATAAACATATTTTTATCAGACAAATAAATACATTTTACTTTTGTATGCGTAATCCGTGCGTCACCAAAGAATATGTGCGCAACAGATTACCACACCCCCCGGGAAAAAAAATGAAAATCATTTTTTTTTATCTGAGAGCAACATACAATAGGCTCCCAACGCATACATACTGCGTAGATGAGAAATATCTGGAATTATTTAAGCCAGATTAATGCAAAGTCGAAATATAGATCTCTCAGAGAAAGCATTTCTCTTAAGCATAAATGTTTCCAGGGAGGTGTCACCAACGCATACTACCATACTTGCAATGACACAATGCATATAACAATTTCAGTTTAAGCATTCTAAGTACATGATTGACAAAAAGAAAAATCATCAACGAGTACCGGTGAATATATATCAATGAACGTAGTATCATTATGAAGTACAATGTGTATCTATCTTGATATAGAAAAGAAAAATCTGTTGTCGAGTTGGAAGTGTTAATAAGTCCAAGACTCAACAGTTAAGTGGAATCATGTGGGCATCTAGACAGAATGTCTGCCATCACATTATCTGATCCACGGATAGCTCGTACCGAAAAATGAAAAGGTTGAAGAGCAATTGCATATCGAGTAGACCTCGAACCCTTCAAATTTTTACTCTGTATAGCCGTAAGAGCTTTCTGATCGGTTTCTACTATGAAATGTGCGCCTAGAAGGAATCTTTGTAATTTGAGAATTGACCATACCATAGCCAATAGTTCACGATCTAAGACCGAATAATTCCTTTCTGCAGCATTCTGCAGAAATTAAGCTTTGCCAGCTCCAATGATGAAAATATACATTACAGGATGCAGAGTTCCAGACGTGACTCTCCTTGCATTAGCATTTGACCCCCGCCGACCAATACAACCGAAGTGGATGAAGCAAAGTCACTACGAAGAACAAAGTGTCTTCTGGTTCTTTAGTAGGTAACACTGACTGCTTTGAAATAGGTGCAGTAGAAAACATAGTTTTTGATCTTATCAAAGAGGATTGACATTCTTGAGTCCAATGGACTATATTAGGAGACCCTTTCTTTAGCAAGGAAGAAAGAGGTGACATAATGGAGGACAGATTCGGAATGAATCGTCCATAAATTGTATAAGACTTAAGAGACTTCGCACTTGCTTTTTAGTCTTAGGAATAGAAATGTTAAGTATTTTTTTTGTATTATGGTCCTCTGTCTTTAGGAAACCATGACCCACACGTGACCTAAGAAAGAAATTTCGCTAAAACCAATGTAGGCTTCAGATGGTTTCGCTGTCAGGTTATACTCGCGTAGAGTAGATAGCAATTCAACTAATCCTGAATAGTGATCTTCCCAAGTATCGCTGAAAAGACAGATGTCGTCTATGTACGCAATGACATCTGACCGATAGGATAGAATTCTACGCATCATGCGTACGAATGTAGCTGGTGCGTTCATAAGGCCGAAAGGCATAAAATTCCATTGAAAAAAGGCCTCTAGGTGTAGAAAAAGCAGTAAAAGGTTTGGCGCGTTCAGATAGAGGAACTTGCCAATATCCTTTAGACAAATCTAGTTTAGTGAAAAAGTGCGATTTAGAAAGCTTAGTAAGTACCTCTTCTAGTAAAGGCATAGGTTCAGCATCAAACTTCGTGACTTGATTCAATTTGCGATAGTCAACGCGAAGACGTATGTTATTGTCTTTTTTACGGACAATAACCATCGGCGAAGAATACGCAGAAGTGGATGGTTCAATTATTTTTAAATCTCTCATCTCATCTAACTCCTTTTCAACCTGTGCTTGAAAATGTATAGGAATAGGATAAGGTCTGACTCTAATAGGATTATGGTCAGTTAGAATAATGTCATGTTCAATGACATGAGTTTGTCCCGGAATGTCAGTAAGGACATCCTGAAATGTTTGTAACATAGACGAAACTTGTCGCTGTTCTCCTAGAGATAAATCGGGAGAAACAGTAACATTTTTCCATGATTCACTAGAATGAAGTGGAATCATCGGAAGCGGAAGATTAACATCCGAAAAACTTGTTTCCTCATCCTGTATTACAGACAGTGATGAGTAATGACCATGTTGGACAGGTGAATCGTCCGTTGCCTGGAAAATAGGCTGTAAATAATCCGGACGTTCATGGAATTCCGTAAGCATATTGATGTGGAAGGTTTTACGCATCCCATCAATATCGACAATGTAGTCAACATCGGAAATTTTCGAGATTATATCGTACGGACCTTTCCAAGAAATAAGTAGTCTGTTTTCCCTACAAGGTAGCAAAAAAAATGCTTTGTCACCAGGACAAAGTTGTCGTAAGGTTCTTTTCTTATTGGCAAATTGTCTTGCTTTCTCCTTAGCAAACTCAGAAGAAGAAGTTGCCAATTTGCATGCTTCGATAATCTTTTGTCTTAGCGCGATAACATATTCGTAAGAATATTTTGTGTCATCGGTAATATTATCAGCGGTTATGAGATCATGAAGCAAAGACATAGGGTCACGCGGTCGCGCGCCAAAGACAAGTTCAAAGGGAGAAAATCCTGTATGTTCATTGGGAACCTCTCTGTAAGCGAAGAGGGCCGCGGGTAAAACCCTATCCCAATCTTGAGGATTATCCTCAGTTATCTTCCCTAGTAAGTTTTTGAGTGTTCTATTAAGGCGTTCTACCATCCCATTCGACATTGGGTGATAGATACTGCTCAAAGATCTCTCTATCTGGAAAGTAGACATTACTTGAGGCATGGTATCCGATATTAGTTGGGTGCCATGATCTGATAATATTTATCCGGGAAATCCCAGACAAGAAAATATAAGCCAAAGAGCATCTGCAATGTCAGCAGTAGTAATGCTTTTCAGAGGGATAGCCTCTGGCCAACGTGTGCACATGTCCACACACTTTAAGATAAACTGATGTCCTCTAGCAGATTTGATCTTAAATGGACCAATGATGTCTATCGCCATTTTCTGAAATGGTCTAATAGGAATGTCTGCAGCCTGAATAGGTGCAGCATTGCGTGGACCTTTGGATTTGACTTCTTGACATATTTTACATGATCGACAATAGATCCGTATGTCCTTGTTCACAAAAGGCCGAAAGAAAGCCGCAAGAACTCTTGACTTTGTACGGGAAAAACCCATATCTCCAGCACACTGAGAGTCGTGTGCGTGTTGTAATATTTTAACTCTCAAATTCTTGGGTACAAGAATCTGAGAAAGACTTGACTTGTTGGAGTCTTGCACCACACGTACAAGTACGCCATTCTTCATTGTAATCCAAGATTTACTCTTTGAATCTTTATTCGGATCACCTTTTGTTGCAAGAGTGAAGAATTTCTTTAGAGTCGGATCCTCTTCTTGCTGCTTTATAAATGAGTCACGCGAAATTACCAAGGGATCATCTTGGTTATGCACTTCATTATCTTCAATAGATGAAGTTTCGGGCATATTGAGAGCTTGAGCTCTAGTGACTACAGCATTAGCAGTTTGAATATTTTGTTTTTCCCAAACGGAAATTTGTTGTGGAGTGCATTCTTTGACTCCGTGAATACGACCGATGATAAGATCAGCGATCGGATTCGGCAGAAGACATGCGTGTACATCTCCTGTAAAGAAAGGAGTAGCGATCCTAATGATAGCAGTACAGTATTTCTCTATGGTGCCGCCAAATGTTACACATTTGACTACTTTGCCTGTAGCACGAGAAGGATCTATGAGTGACTGCCTAACCCCAATTGTGGTGCATCCAGAATCAAAAAGCAATGAAACTGGATTGTCATTTACTAAACCTTTGTGTAAGACAAGAGAACCTCTTCCATCATGCGCGATTGACGCGGGAAGAGCGGGAAGAGGATGGCCACAAATTAAAGTGGACACCGTAGTTGGTTCGAATAATGTTTTGCATTGGGGGCACTGAGAGGCTCTCCCAAAATCGAAAGCGGCACATGCCATATTGTTAAAGTCATCATTATCTTTATTTTGTTTATAGGCATCATGGGACTCTTGCTGTGCAGAGTTTTCATGATAATGAGATTTTTGTTTTTTATGTTGGGGTCTACCTCTGTTATTATTACCCCTGCAATTATCATTGTTTCCTCTATTGTAACCCCTATTTGGGTTTGAGTCATAATTCCCCTGGTTACTATTATCATATTCATTATAATGAGTATCTCTGTAATTATGATCTTGTTGTCTCCATGATGGAAAACTAGGATAGTTTCTATAATGACTTCCTTTGCGGAAGTTCCTATAATTATGACCACCCCTGAATCGAGGGCTGTCGGCTCGTCTCCAGATATTCGAAGAAGAACCCTGAAATGATTGGTTACCTTGGTTCTGATAACTGTTATGGTTACCCTTTTTATTAAACCTGTTTTGAGGTCCTTGGAATTTGTGTGAGTAATTAGGGTTGTATGGTGTTGCTGATGCAACTGGCATACCTTCCTTAACCTTAGTATTGCTAATAGCTACATCTGGGTGTGCAGTGACGTATTGGGTACAATATTCTTCCATTTCTTTTAGTGTTTTAGGTTTCCGCTCATGTAGGAATTCAAGGAATGGTTTACTAATGCTTGACATAATCTTGTCCCTGAGCAATATGTCCATAAGTGCTTCATAAGTCTTTTCTGTTTTGGACAGTTCAATCCAACGATTAAAATGTAAGACGTGTCCTTGCAATGAATTCTGAGAATTCTACCCCTGATTCAGGTACCATTCTTTTAAACAAAATACGGTAACCTTCCTCAGATAACTGGTATTTCTTTATCAAGGCTGCCCTAATAACCTCATAATTATCCTTGTTAGTTTCTTCAACCAAACTTAAACTCGTCAGAGAATCACCTTTTAAATTCTCAGACAACTGATTAGCATATTGTGATTTCTCCACATTATGAGCTCGACAAGCACGTTCAAATCTATCAAGCCAGAATGTTATATCATCACTGGCAGAATTGAACGCTGGTACCTTGACCTTGTAAGTAAAGGGTTTACCACTAGATGACTGATTGACATTACTCATGTTTGTCAATTTCAACTTTTCTAACTCAAATGCTAAAAGTTCTTTTTGATGTTCATGTTCTCTTATTGCTCTTTTCTCCTCAGCTTCAGCTTCTTTGTCTAATCTCTTTTGTTCAGCTTCTTTGTCTAATCTCTTTTGTTCAGCTTTTCTGTCTAATCTTCTCTGCTCAGCATCAGCTTCTTTGTCTAATCTCTTTTGTTCAGCTTCTCTGTCTAATCTTCTCTGCTCAGCATCAGCTTCTTTGTCTAATCTCTTTTGTTCAGCTTCTCTGTCTAATCTCTTTTTTCAGCTTCTTTGTCTAATCTCTTTTGTTCAGCTTCTTTGTCTAATCTCTTTTGTTCAGCTTCTTTGTTTTGTTTTTCCAATTCCATTTGGAATCTCTTTTCCTCAACCTGCATCTGCAGTTTCTTTTGTTCAAATTCTATTTCCATTTTTCTATCCTCACTTTTTTGTTTCATTTCCTCACTTTTTTGTTTCATTTCCTCAGCTTTAAGTGCTTTATCATATTGACTGGTATCATACTCCTCCAACTTATCTCCAGTCTTGCCTAGAGATTTTCCTAACTCAATAAAGTGTTCCAATGTAGACATGATGTCTAATAATGATAGCAATCAGTTGACACAAAAATGTAATCTATATTCCAAAGTAATGTAAACACAAGCTCCTAATAATTTGATCAATCAGCTCCTTATCCCAAACTATGTGGGGAAACAAGCCTTTAGTAAGGTCTTGTATAATCAACTGTGTACCAACCAATTACTAAAAATCATCAGTTGACTTTTTCTTATAAATTCATATGATCAAATATATTTTAAATAGTGTATGTCGATCAAGAACACAACAAAACAATTATACAAGAGAACAGGAAACATTTGCAGAAATCAAATAAATCAAATAGGAAAAAAGAAAGAAAAATGATCACAGAATCTGTGATGATATCTGCAATAGAATGAACAAGACAAATAACGCCACAGTGTATGAACATAAATTGTGTATAAAACTGAAAGATAGCAAAGGGTAGACCAACAAATTATACAAACAAACCAAAACAAAACTAAAGAACAGAGAAATATTACAAAAAAAAAAAAAATAGGGACAGTTTCGTCACAGCTAACAGGTATTGCAACAGGTGTTGCATGAAAATTTCAATTAAGAAATTTGCCCCTACAGAACGCTAGTCCAAGACCAATGTGACTCGGTATATCTTGTCCTAGTCTCCTCCCAACCAGGCCCGCGACGTAAATAACTATTACATATAAACATGTAAACATAAATATATATAAAGCATAAATGCATATATCATCAATAAACTGTGATGTAGATAGAGTGTTGTAAAGAAGGCTGTTTTATAGAAATGGCACAGATATTTTAATCAAAATAAATAACTGCCACTTTATTGAACTACAATTTCTGGCCTTAAATATTAAAGTTCAACACAATAGCAGAACATAAGAAGATCCATCGATGAAAATAGGCTTCTAAGTTCAATACTTCTGCTAACACAGTTAACTTGCTTGCCAATGTTCTGTGTAATGCTGTGATGTCCACTTGTAAACAACTTGCCGTGCTACGCTGTCTGTTATATGAAATAATGCCTGTATCAAGCAAAATGTCAACAGCGGTGACCTAGATACAGTTACACTTGTCATAACAGGTCAAGCTGACATCGACTGGATAGTTGTCCTATAGGTGTTGATGTGTGTCACATTTGGCCAAAATAAATGTTCTTAAAACACTAGGTGACTTCCACTTTGTAGACTGCGAAGGCTGGACCCAAGGAACTGGCCTACCACGTTGATAACTCTCTTTTTTTCTTCTTGATCGTAACTGTGCATTCTTCTCACGCAAACCAGTGGTGAATATGATGAGGCTCCAGGGGGAGCAAAGGTCAACTCAACCGACGCAGGGTTATGCCAATATGGAGTGTGAGTGTGAAGTGTGAGTTAGGCGAATGGTGGACTGTTCGTGTGTTGACCCGTATAAGGCACTCATTCACTCATTACGTTATGTCACCAATGCAGACCACTGTAGTCGTTTCAATAGTTTAATTGGACGCACACACTTGACAGATTGGGTACAGTTACAGGAACATGAGTCGACATAGACAGCATAATATTGATCAATGGACTACCGTCCTAAATTAGCATTCATGAAGAATAATCTTGCAATGGAACATCTGTAAACACCAAGATTTCCATAGTTTATAAATACAGTCAGTAGACCTTATTGACCGAGCATGTCAATTAAGCAATACTGTTCAAACTTGATTCCTAAACAGGATCTCTTTCTAGCGAAGATTCCTTTAGGTAAATTACAGCAAGTCTCTGTGAAGATAATGTTAATTTCTTTATAATAGTGATCTCTCAATCATCACCTGATAATAAGGAAGTTCTCCCGTTCTCTGCTAATGATTTACAATAAGTAGAATTCCAAAATCAATCGAATTCCACAATGGCTGCTGGTTCCCGGTTGAGCATCACTCACTATACGGGTGTATAGCCAAATCTTCAATCGAAGCTTTGTTCGTCAACAATAAATGATTCTACAAGGATCAGCATATTCTGTCCTCATAGTTGCTGCATATAAACATATTTAGTGCTGCTAGAGAATATGTCGTCCCGACATATTCATAGGTAAGTTCATGTAAACGTCTGCCCATCTTAAGCCTAGGAATGAACGAAGTCAGCAAAAGTACGTTTTTTTACCTGGACATAAGAAATACACTAGCAAGCACAAAAACGCTCTCCCGGCGTTATAGAATCACAACTGGGGAACTCATGGACTAAACGATCCTAGAAGAAACTATCTTCGTCCCCAGAATAACTTAAAGAGATCACAAACTCTTGGGCATCTCTCCGACATGACTTCCCGCCCTAGGCTTAGATAACCAAAGAACCCCCTCACCTCTCTTCATCCGCCGAAAACACCTGACCCCCTTCAGTACAGTACAAGAACAAATAGTTCCACTTAAACATACTAAGATATCAAGATATAAGACATACTCGTCCTACATAGACAAGCACTACACATAGATTCGGACCATAGACATTCTGAAGCAAGAACAATCTATTCCTAACCAAACACAGAATAGATTCAAGTAAGTCTAAATTCCTCCGCCGAGTTCTATTTTTAAGAACGCTACAAAGAGCGATAACTCACAGAATGACTACTTATTGCCCAATCTGAGTTTCGTCCCTCAAGACCAAAACATGCATTCAAAGATGAATATATCTTCATCAGACATTTAAAACATTTTACATGGTATGCGTAATCCGTGCGCCAAAAAAATATGTGCGCAACAGGGTGCAAGGACAAATTTGCTTATGTGTGTACCCTGACAAGTCATCGCATCGGAATCTGCATGAAGTAACCTACTTTTTTCAACGCTCAAGTGTTTGAAAGCAACGTATTTGACGGGGGTGTACTGGCCCGTTCTAATTTATCTGAGGATCTTGTTTGTACGTCACGTGTGTTGTGCTGTGCTGTCATTTTTATCATCAAGCCATCGGAAAGGAAGTGAACAACACATCTGGAACATCGGTGTACAGTCAAGATCAACGAACCATATGTATTAAAGATACTTATTATTTCTTATTAATTTGTATTAGAAACTGTGTGATTAGTGTATTGTTGTGCGTAGTATTTTTTCTTTCTCGTTGTGCGGTAATTGTCCTGTTTCGTTTTGTTTCGTTAATACTTAGTAGTTTTCGTATAACTGACCTTTTCTACTGTGTTGTGTGTTCGTGCATGTGTAGGCTAAGTTCTTAGTGCTAGTTTCTGCTTTGAATTTGGTGCTGTGTAAATTATATATTAAGGTTAATATTATAGATTAATTATCTAGCCTAATTACAACCGAAGGAGTTTTCTGTTTAAGTTTAATATATTAGTCTAGTAGTTTTATTATAAATATGCGTATACTGTATTACTTTTATCTCATCTCATCTCATAATCGGAATATTAGTTTTATTTGTTTATTAATTGTAAAGCTTATGTGCTAGGTCTTTTTCTTTATCTGTTACAGTTTGTTGATTTGTTATATTCAACTCTTTGTTAAGCCTTTGTAATTATTCGGTGTTATACTTCTTCAGGGCTATTCTTCTGTCATCTGGTAGAGACTATAGAAGCTTATATTTATATTTTTCCCTTTCATCCTTATATTACTTTCAAGTATTGACTTAGATATTTTATGGGTATTTATTTCTTGTAAGTTTTTAGTAGGATTAGTGTTAGTCTACATCATATTTAAGTGGTTCTAATGTGGTTATTAGTTTAATGTTTATGGCAATACTTGTGAGTTATTTACATTGTTTTGTATCTTGTACAGAATCTGTGCGAGTTGAACATCAGTGAGACAAGCTTGCTGTAGTGCAAGCCATAGCAACACAGATATCATTCAGCTGTAGATCTGCATTATCTCGGTGGAACCATAGACTGTAATCAAGACACACTTAAGATAAGTCACAGTTTATGCCATTGTTGCACTTCTTTGTTCAGATACCATTCTACTGACATTCCTGATGGTCATTCATTTGTATTCGTTGTTGTGTTAGCGTTTTATATTTGTGTTACTTGGTTATATATTATTAATACTTTTTTCTTCATTAGAAGGAATTGGTATTAATCTATTCTGTAGTTTTTTTTTTTTGTAAAATTAATTCCAGTGTCTTGGAGAGACTCGGTAGCTAATGCCCGTGGAATTCTTTGACATTTATTGGTGTTAGCTGTCATAGTTTGGTTTGTGTAATCATTGTTGCATAACTTAGTCTCTTTTTTTCATATTTACTTGTAGTTTTCTTGCGTTAATTTTCTACTATCTTGTAAATAAATTCATTTCACAGTTCTATTGTATTATTGTTGTTGTTTGTATTGCAGGTGTTTATTATCCCCCCACCTGTCGGTTGTTGTTCGTTTGTTTATGATTTTAGTGTCACCGGTGTACTTCATTATTATCATCATTCATTGTGTTTTGGTCCTGGTTATTAGTTACAAATAGTTTGTATGATTGCTGTATTAGAATCTAAGCATTGTAGTAATAGGGTCAAAGTATATTGAGGATCAGTGTGTTCAGCTACACATGTCTTAGTCTAGACATAGGTGGATCTGATTATTATAAGTAATTGATTCTAGAGTTACTAGTATGTATTATCTTTAGAATTATTGGTGATTTGTTACTGTGTTATTGTAGTACCTAGGTAGAGGTATATTAATACTGATAATTTAGTATTGTAGTGAATATACTTTCTTATTTTGGAAATCTAGTCTGTAAATCTATAGTCATAGCAGACTGTTCAAGAACAATTAGAAACAGAAAGAAAAGAATAGCCTTAAGAGACTTTATTTTGGCTATCAGAGATTGTGAGTCTTACGAATTGTTTAACACTATGGTAAAAGTGGATGATAAATACAAGCCACATAGAGCAAAGGTATATCTGCTAGAGATTAAGGAAATAATAGAAGTTACAACTGGAATTGCATTACCAGTACTGGATGATAGCAAGAGACCAAAACTGAATTTAAAGAGGAAATCTAATATAGCAGATGATATGGTGAAAACTGAAACTAGGAATGTTTCTGTTCAAAGTGAGAAGAAAGAAGTCACTGTACAAACAGATAATTGTGGTGAAGACTGTTCAGTCTCAGTTGGGAAAATATCCAAACTGAATGTGGATGAACCACAAAAGACTATCATTAGTGATGAATCAGTTAGAAGTAAAACTAACTTATATTCTATGGAAGGAAGATCAATAAGTGTTAGTAAGAATGCAGTGTCTACAAATGCCTATGAGACAACAAAGGGAGTGACAAAGCCTGTGCATGATGAAACATACCATGCACCTCAAGAAGTGTTGTTACCAAAAATGGGTTTTTGGTGTGACAAAGATCAGTTAAAGATAGACAAACTGATTCAGGAAGAGGGAACTTTCGAGGAAAAGTGTATAATATTAGAAGGAAAATTTAAGAGTGTTGAGCAGAGATTAGAAAAGGAATACAAAGATGGTATTCAAAGATTAAATGATGAATTCAAGGTGGATAGGAACAGGATATTAACTGAGTGTAAGGGTAATACTCAAGTTAAAGAGGAACATTGCACGGTCCTGTCATCTCGGTGGAAGGAGAAAGGTAATGCTTGAAAAGAGAGTTACTTTGTTAAATTTGAAGCACTAGAAGAGCAATTTAAGGCAGCTAAAAAAGATTACAGCAGCAAGCTGAAGCATTGAAAGTTCAAGCTAAGTCTACAGAGGAGAGACATACGGCTGCACTTTGTACAGATCCATTAGATTGGGAGAAGGAACACTTAGATGCTCAAATGCAGTATAGGAGGGCGAAGATGAAGGATGCTACTTCTGTTGCCAAGAAAGTAGTAGTTGAAGAGACTGAATATTCAAGGAAGGAAGTGTGGAAGACTGTGATGGATGGTCTGAAAGGAAATTGTGCAGGAGTTACAGATCAGTTAGAGTTAATATTATCTTTCAATGTGAAAAACAAATATGTTGATAAAGGTAAAGAACCATTAAAGTTGTTAATGTTCAACGCCATCAAAAAGTTACCACCAGATAAGTGGGACATAAGTGATCTGTTTGCTCTACTAAAGATACTGTGCTATTTGGAAATACTTTTCTGATCGGAGTAATGATGATGATGTATTCTAGATTGAGAATATTTTTGATGTTAGTTGGAAGAGATTGGTACTTGTTATGACTCAGCATGAGAGGTTAATTGTTACTGTGCATAGAACAAGGCTGAAAGCTATAACTTTCAAGACTAGAAATTTGACAGTGTATATAAACAGCAAATACTCAACAGGCGTACAGTACAAGTCAGTAAAACTAGGTGTTTTAGATTGACTTATTTCATTAACTAAAGTGGTAAAGCTTAATTGGGAGGTACAGGGTGTAGTATCTAAGGTCGCTGATCACGAAGACATATGAAAGGGGTATATCATCCCTTAATTGATTATTTTGTCACCCCACTGGGAATGTTTAATGAAATGGGGTTGACATAGAAGGGTATATGATATGGCATAATGTGATACAAATTTTCCAAGGCAACTGATTTTATTCTTGCCTAATTTTGTTTATCCATAGGAAAGTATGCTCCGCCATGAGATACCAGTGTTGTTGGTGGAATTGTCTATCATTACAGCAGCTGATGGGTGGTCATCAGCAGGCTTGCTCACCGATACTTCTTCTTAGACATCAGTCCTTTACTCTGGTTTTGGAGCACTTGAAACATGAGTCACATATGAAATTCAGCATTTAGTATAGATTGTTTAATATTTATGAAACATTTGTGTTAGTTTGATAAATTGTAAGTGTTAACTTATAATATAAATATGTTAGTAATGAACGGTGCTGATGGACCTTTTGGTTCACATATGTATTTTTGTATGGTGAATCCACTTATGATTTGGTTAATATATTATTGAGGCACACATTGTTAGATTTGCATCCGACACAGTTTAATGTTGTATAGGATGGAATTGTGTTTGGTTTGCCAGTAGAGTATGATTGCTAAGGCAAAGCCTACATCACCCTTCCTGTGCCACTGTTAATGTGGTAACCTTTTGGTTCACCAATATATTTCCATCCCTCTTTTGTTGTTTAGTATGACTTAACATATTTCACCGACCTCACACTTTGGTTTGATGTAAAATTTTAAAAAAATGATATTTTTTTTCCCCGGGGGTCGGTGTGAACTGTTAAGTCATATTCGAAGTTACAGTTAGGTGTTAAGGATTTTGGTGTACGGGGCTGGAGTTTGTTAGTAAGTAGGTTAAGGTCATGAGATACATGACGTGTATATACATGTGTGTGGATAGAGAAAGGAGTAACTCTGTTTAGAGTGTATTATTATTGAAGTATGCAAGCTTGGAATTTTACATTTAAAAGTTCACTGTTAGAAGCACGTAGAGTATGGTTGAAGATTACTCAGGGGCGTTCATGTGTGAATTGAGGTTTACAGGACATGAGAAAAGCGTGCGAAGTGAATGAAGTTAGCATGCGTGTCAGAGAAGAATACTGAGTTGTTAAAGGGGAGTCTGTGGCCATCCGTCGTGGGAGACGGTCAGTGTTTCTAGAGTATGTGAATAGTGTATGTGATTTTCATTATAATATATTGGATGTGACGCGATGATGTACCGCGTAAGGTGTATTTACAAGGCCTTTATATATTATTATTTATAAGCGCGTTGTGGGTTTCCCGCGCTGTAAAGTTCAGGAGGAACTTGGATGCCTGGTGATTAGACCAGATTTATAGATATATGTGCGAGGGGTGAATGCTGCACTTTGGATTAAAAGACACGTCGTTTTCCCGTGTCAGTAGGAGGTCTATGGTAAGACTAGTATATGTTATTATTTGAATGCGCGTTGTGTGCTTTCCCGCGCCAATAGGAGGTCTACGTAAGCGCGTTGTGATTTTCCCGTGCTGTTAAGTTCTGGAGGAACTTGGATGCCTGGTGGTTAGACCAGAGATAGAAATATATGTGCGAGGAGTGAATGCCGCACTTACATTGTATACAGACCATATAGAGATTTATGTGCGAGGAGTGAATGCCGCACTTACATTGAATATAGATCAGAGATAGAGATTTATGTGCGAGGGGTGAATGCCGCACTTACATTGAATGCAGTTGTTACCAGTACGTTAGGATGACTGTACTACATATTCTAATTATGCAAGTATTTGTACTATTGTTGCTGATGTCCAGGACTATGCTGTTGAGATTATATGTTATGGAACTGTGACCCAGACAGACTTCTGTCAAGTTATTTCATTCGCGTATGTACTGTCTTAAGTGTCAGTCCAAGTTATACACCAAACATTTTACAGTAGGATGCTTACGAAAACTATCCCGTGACATTTCCATAGTTAACAGCGGCATTATGGAGTCCCCCTGAAGATCATTAACTTAATAAAGAAAGCTCATGAAATCGTATCATACAGAGTTCTTCATGAAGGACAACTTGCGAATTGGGATAAGACCTAGTGTGCAACAGGGATGCCTCTTGTCACCATTTCTCTTCCTGTTGGCTGTAGGTTGCTTTGAGAAAACATCATTCCCAGCCAACAGAAATGGAAACCAGAGCACTCTGACTAAATAGTTTGACGATCTAGACTTTGCCGATGATCAGGCACAACTGTCCATAACCAGAATCAAATGCAAGACAAAACTACACTATTTGATGAGAGATCACAGTAAGTGGGTCAGAAAATATACACGGAGAAAACTAAGATAATGTGAATAAATGTAGGAAACGATAGCATCATTATACTGTAAACAAAGACTACTACAGGATGTAGAAACATATACTACTGGACAAAAGTTAATGGCCACCAAGAAAAACTCCACTATGGACCAATTAAATGGAACCAGTTGTAAACAAGTTATTACAAAATAAAGTTGGTTCATCCGTGGAAAAAATCAGTCAAGTGTTTTTTAATAATGTGTGACTTACTAACAAAAAGAAATTCAACTCACTTTTTTACCCTTTGAACTAGTGGGGCGTGTTGCAAAAACCGCGAGTTGATATTGAACGTTGATTAAAAAAAAAGTAAGTTTTAGAATGAGTAAATGAAACTACACCACTCCTAAGGCAATAGAGACAAGATATGAACTTGTGCATGGCAATCACTTACTTACTTAGTTGTTCCTCTTCCACCATGACACAATATGCACAAATATTGCAACATAAGCAACTGCTGCAAGAGTATATGATTGCTGGGTGCCGGCTTCTTGTAAAAGGGACCAGCTGCAGTGATAGCGCCTTGCTCTAAAGGATCGTCAAGTAAACAATAATGAATGATCATGAAGTAGGGAACACAAATGTTTTCAGTAATTTTTTTTATTTCTTTCACCAGATGTGAGTGAGACTGAGAAATCGTCTATGTTATGAACCTCCAGTGATATTTAAAAAGAATGCGCAAAAAGCTGTATTTACTCGTACAAGTCACAGTAGTTTGATATTCAGTAACAATATCTTAAATAGTATTCTATGTAAAGAATACATTTTGTACCTAAAAGACTGATGTTGACTGGATCTTTGAACCCTTGCTTTACAAAACAGATGATGTTGATGTTGTTCGTAATGATTCCAAAAATAACAATGGATTGGCACAGCAGAGCATATATAACCCACTGACATATCGATGTGACGTCATTGCTCAACCAGGAATCTATAGTCCGTTCGGAAATTCGTGCCCACAGAAAGCGTCAATTTTCTCCAAAACTGTTTATTGTATGGACATGAATCTTTGCATTAAGTCTTAGATTTTCCATGCAGTTAAGATTTTGCGATCATTACATCCACAGCTGTCGCGAAATTTGCAAAACGGCGATTTTCTTTGATCTTCTTGGAACATTTGCCTAAATCTGCCCGTAACATTAATTCTTACAGTAAATCACAACATTTGTGCGACAAGACGGTTCAAAGGTGTGTTCTAAATGTGTGATTGGTTGTTCACGTGATTTTGATACGAGGAAGGATGTTCTGATAATGAACCATGATAGCAGTAAATCATCAGGAAGCTATGACGAATCGTAACTGTTTATGTGTTATTATAGATTGGCATATGAAATTAGTTTATCATAAACGAAGGAATGTGATCGACGTGCCTCATTCCGAATCGGAAGACTCCAATAAGTTCACAACAGTTATTGATTGGATAAACTGCAAGCCATCTCGCTGCCAGTAATCTTCTTCTTCCTGTAGCACGTGTTCTTCACATTTAGCCCAGTACTCTGTGTCTATTCGTGAAAGGGCCTCACGAGTCATGTCTTTAACATCGCACATTTTAAAAGTTGTGTTCTGGGTGGCCACTTGCCCTTTAACTCTAGCCCAAACCAGCTCTATTGGGTTAAGGTGAGAACGGTAAGGTGGGAGTCGAAGAGAAACATGACCCTGCTCTTCGATGATTTTATCAATCAGATACACTTTTGTTTTATTCCTCTGTCTCACAAGCTGCAACAACTCTGGTTTTAAAATAGCTGTTGTCAGTGAAGATATTTTCATTCACAAGCCACCACCTGATTTCGTCTTTCGTGCTTGCCGAAGTGGGAGCTTTATCCTCCTGCGCTAGAACATTATGATAGGACGCATTATCCATCACCAGGCAAGACGGCCTATCTAGAGTCGGGAGGAGTTTATTCACTATCCAATCTCGAAAAATTTGCCTATTCATTTCACTGTGGTAGTCACTACCATCTACAGACTTTGATAGAAAAATAAGCTCTGCATCACGAACACGAACATTCTGTCTGCTGCCAGCATGTGCTAGTATAATGCGTTGACCTTTGCTGCTGGGAATTTTCCTTCTATGGTCTCCGTCAACAGATTGCCATTCTTTCTCGTTCGTATGATGAGCATTAACCCAAGATTCGTACAAATACACTATACCATACCCGTCTTGCCTTCTCTCACGAATCTGCCTAAGTTATTTGCTTCGAGCTGCAACCAGACGTGGTTTTTCACATAAAAAGTCCCTTCCGCCAGACGTTTTTCTAAAAGTGAAGCCGACACTTCTTACAAGTTGCCAAAGAGTTGTTTTTGAGACGTTAATATCGCATTCTGCTTGCAGCCGACTTTTCAGCATGCGGAGAGTAACAAGTTGATTGGCATGAAACATCTTCAAAATCAAACGTCTAATTACATCCTTGTCAAAATCATCAATTTTTTTCTTCCTTCCTTGCTTAACCGCCGCCTCTGTACAATCACCGTCCTGTTGTACCAACGTCGAAAAGATCTTCTATCCACACCCAGGGCCTTTCGTGTTCTCCTACCTGGTTCTTGGATGTCGTGGTATAAACATCCCATCTTAGCCTCTCTGCGAAAATGCCTGTACAATATAACAGTTACCTTCTGCAAAGTGATAAATTTGCATTTCAGATTCATTGCGCTTTTCATAATTATGCAGTTTAGTTTATTAATAAATTATACGCTGGTGGCGTTTTGTTTTGTTGCAGCCAACTCATTGCAATTAGCATACGCCGCTGAAATAATTACTCGCGACTGTGTGCAATAGGTGCGCATTGGTGCTGACATGTAGTCACTACACTAATTCAAACAAAAAAATATTGAATAGCACATTTCATCGCTTGTGCTGTGCCGCAACACAAATTAAGTGCGCATGTTAAGAACGGATCTTGTAACTTTCCTGTAAAACTAATAACAATTAACCCAGACAACGGTAAGAGTTTTTATATAACTAAAAGAAGAAAATTCGAGCATGACTTGAGTTTTGTAAGTCGCAAAAAATATATTAATAACTGCATTTATATCAGTAGGGCACGTAGCAAATTTCAATAACATCCGTCAAGGGGTTGCAAAGTTACATCGTTCAATATGTGGGCACGAATTTCCGAACGGACTATAAAATCCATAGGAATGTTCGAAATATTGTGGATTCTTACTTCTAATTCTTCAAAGCTAGCTTCACCCATCGTGATTTTGTTAAAAAGTTACTCTAAAATAAACTGTCTTTGTTGTAATATATTATTAGTCAAAACAGTTGTATTTATTTATTATATCACGCACTCTATGTTATTACAAGAATCTATTATCTATAAAGACTGTTTTAGTTAATTTGATTTTCGGGCTCAGTCTGGCTAGATGTAATTATTCAACATTGTCGTATGATCCAAACATGTTGCACAAATAATGTTTAAGATATGATATTAAACTGCAAATTCTAATGTGGATCATTTTTTAAGTTTACATAGTTTTATAATGTTGAGTTGGTCGTTTGTTTGGCACCACGTTTTTATCCCCACACTGACCACTTGCATAATGCGATATATGCAAACTTTAAAAACAAAGTTTGAGTTATCCCAGAACATAGTTTCAATAAGTAAGTGTTCATAAAAAAGTGCTTCCTGCTTTGGTGGATGCATTGATCTTTGAAACAGAAGGTACGCATTAAGAAATCGTAAATACTTGTACAAGAACATTATATTCTGACATTGGCAGTTCTTTGAAATTACTGTTTATATCTTTTGTCACGTAGAGATTAGGAATTATAAATTGTGCTTTAGCGACATTAATCATCCAGTTAAATCTTACAGAAATAGAAAATAATTATTATTCGTGCGGTGTTTGAAACAGACAGATACCAACCAAAGGCTTTAAACAGCGATGGTTATTTTCATCGTTTACTCTCGTAATGTGAAATAAATGTCTAACAAATGCCCATGCTGTTATTTATAATTACAAGGCAGTACCGACGACATTGAGTGTGGCCTGCTAAGTCAGTAGCATTTTGTTTTCCGAGTGAGGTGAAAATTGTTAAAGTAATGCTATATTGCTCCAACATTAAGGTGAGGATTAAACAGGTACATGTATTGAATATTCCTGCTGCTGAAAACCATGATCAGGGAGTGTCGCTGATCTATAGCCCCTCGTCTTGCTTGCAATGTTATTCCAGAAAATGATTTGTCTTATTTATCTCAAAGCTGTCATGTACATCGTTCATTCTATTCCTCCTTAGGACATATTGATCCGCAGTCTTTCTTTATCATCTTTACTATCAAAGTGTAAGGGCATTTTTTTTTTAAACTGTTGATTATTCTGTACATTTATTTTAATGTAAAGTAAAGGTGTGTTTCATTTTATTGCTACTTTAATCTAACATATACCGCACATTTTAACTAACTTGTAAAAGAAAACGTATATTAAGATAAAGTTTACCAAACCAAAATAATTTTTTAGTTTTTGAATATCGATTCCTTATAATGACATTAATGTGCGGCATAATTAGTTTCTACCACAAAAGCCAGTTCATAAGTTCAGAAATGCGGTATATGAGGAAGATGGTTAAAGTAAAAAAAAAGACATAGTCCATAACCAGACGATACGGCAAGGCTTCTAAACACAGCCCCTGCAGACACACGTAAGTAATGAAGGAAACCTGAGTCCTGGGGGCAGCAAATAAATAGGATAAATAAATACAGGTAATTAATAGGTACACGTTGGACATACAGCATGGCACTAGACAACCGAAAAGAAAATATAAGTGATAGGCTTACCGGGAATCGAACCCAGGACAAACCAAATGGCGCCATCTGTGACGTATACTGGAAAAAGAACCTACAGTAATCTGACAGCTTATTGAGACCTTATAGCTGCTCTCTGATTTGCTAGCTAAACATGCATCTTACCAACTGCCTTTTTCTGCAATTTACCATTTTGTCCACGCCTTCTTGTCTTTAAAAACTAGCCAACGCTGTGTTTACAATCATAGTGACATGTCAGTCATAACAGGAAGCAAATCTGGCTTTGTTTACTTCGTTCTATTTACGCGAGCTCATCTGTCAATCTTAATACCTGACAGAGAGACAGCACGTGAGAGAGCGTCGGCAGAGACCCTTTGCAGTTTTACTCAGGGAAAGTCAAGAACTCCCCCGTGCTCTTTGATCTCGAGACGAGGACATTCTGAAGAGAAACCGCTTGCAGAACTAAGGTCTTTGATGTCGGTCAATAACTTCAGACGAGAGACTCTGGTAGCCTGAATCGTAAGCCATTCATCTTGATATCTCTAGCTTCTGAAATTTTGTCTCACACAAGAGTCCGAAAATAACACATTAGAGATCAATGGTGCACCAAGCTGCCTGTAGTTAATGGATCACTCAGGAGTAATAGGTCGCCTGCTGCTCCTATATACTTAACCATTTCTAGTGTTATACCATCATGTCCTGCTGCTTTGCTCATCTTGGCTTTCTCCAGTGCTGCCTTCAGTTCTTCAATCTTTATGATATCTTTACAACCACTGGTTTCCTCTTCCATGCTAGTGGTTATCATTACTGATGCTTGGCCTTACTCACCATCAAGGTGTTCTGAGAAACATTCGTTCCATATTTCCATTATTTCCAATGGCGCTTGTTCTTTATAAATTTAAGAAGGCATTGTTTATCTTTCCTCGTGTTCTTTAAGGTCTTTTAGAATAAGTTCTGGTTTTTTAGCATTCTTTTCTAGCTTTTCTTTCTACAGATTCTTTCCAGGACTTCTGTTTTACTGCTTGCACCTTGGTCTTTGCTTCTGTTCTGAGTATCACATATTCTCTATATTTTCTGTTTTTCCTGCTGTGTTTTTAGGTCCCAAGTATTGATTCCATGCCTTTTTCTTCTTTCGTGTTTTCTCTTTAACTTCCTCTGTCCACCAAGATGTCATCTTTCTCTTGTTCCTAAGTTATACTTCCGCAAATGCTTGTGCTACAGTTATCTTTGTAATATCCTTAGGTTTAAGCTAGAAGGTTTGCATGTCATCAGGTTGTTCTTCTGTGATTCTATCTGCTGTAGCTCTCTCAGCTTATAGGTCGTGATGCGTATTTATTCTGTTCGTTTACTTAGCTTCTTGCGTGATGTTAGGCAATTCCTAGGCCGATCAACACTTTCAGTTGTTCTTTTAATTATTATATCAATTCCAATATCTGGCCCCCTCCAGAGTCTAGCATCCTGGGCATACTTGAGTTAGCTCTGCCTAACTATGGCATAGTCGATCACTTATTTCTCATTATTTGTTGGTTCACATCTAGTGTATGCATGTATTTGGTTATGTGAGAACTGTGTGTTTGTAATGATCAGCTTTTGCTCAGGGCAGAATCTAAAGAGTCGCTTTCTATTGTCATTAAGGGTATCTTAACTCCATATCTTAGGATAACTCCACTCCATCTAGCAAAGTCATTTCCAACTCTGGCATTGAAATCTCCGAGCCGGATAATTTCATCTAGGCAGTCATCCACAGCCATTTGAAGCAGCTCGAAGGATTCCACCTTGGTCTCTGCTCTTCTTCATCTTAATTTGGCCCATACAAAATGACAAGGTTGACTATGGTTTCTCCTTCTTTTAGTTTTAGGACTATAACGCGTTCCGAGACAAAGTTCCGTCCCTTGATACTATCCCTTTGGTTTTTGCCACAAAACAACCCACACCCCCTTTTGCTCTTTCAGATTTGGGGACACTACTGTAGAGCAGCGTGTCGCCATCGAGACCCATTACTCCTTGTCCCTTTTTCTTTGTTTCCGTTTAAATCGCTCTTTATTAAAACGACTGCTTAAACAATATACTTCAAAAGCGGAATGTAAAATAAAAAACGACGCAACGTAACATCTTAATCAGTTACATGACAAAAACAACATATGAAATAAATACCTTAAAACAATAATACATGAAGAAATATTTCGTTTCTTTTACCTTTATTATTCTTTTTCGTCTTTATTATTTATATCCACACAAGTTCTCATTACGCAGTTGTCTATTTTTGTCAAACCTATGACACAGGTTTAAGTTTCTCCCTCAGTTAACCCATTACAAAAATTAGGGCTTCTGCCTACCTCAGTGTCCATAAGATAAAAGAAACACTATGAGTCATCGAGACGCTTGTTTCGATTTGAATGGGGAAACACAGGGTTTGAAGAAGGATATATCTGAATCTACTGCTAATGTTATAATACTATTTCACGACGAGTTGATAATTTTAAGAATGACGCAAAATCCACAAAATACTTTTAGCATGTTCCTATATTTGCCGTCGATATTAAAAACGGCTACTAAAATAATCAACATTACGGGAATGAAACAGACAATGAATAGTGTGCTTCCTGGTAAGGCCAGATACAGCAGCAACCCATTTACAGTGGGCCGTTCAAAACCACCACAGTCGTTCGTTTTATCACTCCCGTATTGCATAGTCATAGTTTACTATGTCATAGTTTTTTCTTTGCTTACACTACTGTCTTTTCTTTTGTTACTTTGTAGTGTCTGCTCCACATCTTGTCTTGTGATTACAGGGTAGTTACACTTGATTAATTTTGAAATTCAAAGAATTTGAATTGTGTGTTGCTTAGTGGGAAGCAGTTCTCAGTAAGGTACTGACTAAACAAGGTATATAAAAAAAAGACATCATGTTTAGCTTGGACTTGTTTATTAAGCAGGGAAATGAGCTTGGTATGGAAGGTGAAGCTCTGAAAATCGTTGCCCTTGCTGAGTGTGAAAAAAAAACTTAGATGATTTGCCAAGAAAGAAAAAAGACTGGAAAGAGACGCGAGATCACTTGCAAGAGAAGAAAAGAGAAAACAAGATGAACTAGAAGAAAAAAGGAGACTGGATGAAATAGTAGGAGAAGAAATGATGAGATAGAGGCAAACAAAGCGCAGTTTGAGCATGGTCAGTGAATGACGACTATGGAACTTGACAGACTGAAGTTGATGAATGATAATAAGCAAAATAATCCTGATGCAGAGGATTCTTCTAAGAAACAGCTTTTTATGCGTCTTTTAAAATTCACTTGACCAAATTTAACAAAAATATAGATGATATGTCTTGCTTTTTACACCGCTTTGATACAGCATGTGAGGGATACAAATTAGAACAATGCTCATGGAGTATTTATTTGATGTTACTGTTAACAGGGTATGCATTATCAGCAGTGTATACAATCAATGAAGAGAACAGGAAAAATTATGATTATGTTAGGGAAAATATCAGGTTGATGATTATGGTTTTCGACAACGATTCAAAACACTCATTCCTGACAACAACAAGGATTTTGTGGAGTTTATCTCTTCAATCAAAATAATTTGTCTCAATCGATGGATTGAACTGTATTCGATTACCTCCTGAATCTCATATTAAGAGACAAGGTGTTGTCCACTATCAGTCCTGATTTTCTGGCGTACCTAACGTAAACCATATTCTTTAATAACCACAGAATCCCTGGGACGTCAATTTATGACAGCGCATCCTAGAAAGTTTGTAAGCAATAATAATTCTAAGGTTGATTTGCATGTTGGATTAGCACGCTTTGTGAATATGAACAACACGAGATCTCGATCTTAGAGCGTGCATAGGAACTTTGGTTGGAGCAATGATCGATATGTTGGATCTTTTCGCGGACGTTACAATTTTGGGAACCTACCACATCCCAATCAAACGAATTTTCGACATCATTATGATGGAAATTCACCACAACATAACTATAATCGATCAAACATACGTTGTGGCATGTCTGATAACTCATGTCATCATTGAGGCGACAGGTACTATTACGGAGATAGCAACCAAAATGGACCCGCCTTACAACACTGTCTATGATGTAGATGCCCTAAGCACTTAAACAATATATAAAACGGTAGAGGTAACAACATAAATTATCAAGGCAATAACAATTGTTCTCGTAGCGTTGAACAAACAAACTCGAACTCTAGTCATAATAGCAACACAGGTGTGGTTAATCAAAACAATGATAACACCAATCATGCTAATTCACGTTCTGTTGACTTGTCTAATGCATCACAATGTTCTGAACGTAACACTCTTTTTCGGCTAGATGTGGTGTCGAGGTTATGGTGTGGATATCCTTTGCCCGAATTAGCTTCTCATGATGGTAAAGGTTCTTTAATTGTCCACAGGGATTTTGTGAACAACAAACTCGTGTCAATTTTACGCAACACAGGTTGCACTACAGTGGGAGTAAGTAAATCTCTAGTTGACCCTCATAATGCACATTTGGAGGAACAGTGGAACACTATCCACAAGCTGAGGTGCATATTGAAACACCATTTTTCTCGAGTAAGATTAAAGGTATGTCTTTGAAAGGAACCAGTATCGGATCTGATATTGGGTAACATTCATAGCATCAGAGATGTTTGCACCCAAGATATAAACGAGTAGGAACATCAGCATATGCTGTCTGCCTGTACCGTGACTACCGGGGCACAATCCAATGCTCAAACTTGGGGAGAAAAATTGGTGGACGATGATGATGAATGCCATACTTTATTGGTTAGTAAGGATTTATTTAGCGATATGCAAAAGTTTGATGACTCATTGCAAAATGTTTTTC
This sequence comes from Oreohelix idahoensis, assembly GCA_024509875.1. NCBI lineage: Eukaryota > Metazoa > Mollusca > Gastropoda > Stylommatophora > Oreohelicidae > Oreohelix > Oreohelix idahoensis. The sequence goes on from JAMPIV010013092.1 coordinate 288,159, forward strand.
CTTTGGTAAAATTAGATGATATTGATTGTTCAGAAAATTAACGATAGTGGTACACAATTAACAATGACATTTTAATTCGCAATTTTCATGACTCTACATCAGTAAGTAAACAAATTACAGTACCTACTAGGTTGAGACCTTACATTCTGAGACATGCACATGATGCAAACTGTACATTGCCTTTGATTCTAAACTGTGAGGGCCTATATCTATTCTGAACCAGTTCCTACTGGGTTCTGAAATAACTCCTGATGTACAGTCATCATTTGAGTATGTTGTTAATCTTCACAAGAAACTGATTGATGCGTGTTAACTGGCTGTTGAATCATACGAAAAGGCAAAAGAAAAGGCTTGGTTATTTTAAAACCAACATAAAAAATTGCGACAGTTATGGCTTGGAGACGAGGCTTATTTTTTTGTTGCCTGGCGCAGCTAGTCCTTTCTTGATTTCATGCAGTGGTACATACACGATTATCTAAAAAAAATCACTGATGTATATTTCATTCTAGATGTGAAGGACAAGAGAAAATTTTTTCACATCAATATGTTACAAACAATTTCATGCTGGAGCTGAAAATATCAAATATGTCTTTGATTCTGGAGAAGAATCCATCGATCGTCATTCTTCATTGTTACCCAGGAGGATTAGCCTTCTTTTCCTGACATTTTTTACATCTTCCAGTTAAGCCTCTTTAATCTACTGAATCATGGAAAAATGTTCTTATTTCCTCTGATGTATCTGCTGATCAACAGATTCAGGTTCGATGTATTTTCGAATCTTATCAACATGTCCTGACTGACATCCCTGGTCAAAACTTCATCATAGCTCATGATATTTAACTCAGAGATCATCACCCTATTCGACCCAAACCATATCCTATTTCATTAGACTTTCAATCACAAGTTAAAAAAAGAACTAGTCGTGATGTTACGACTCAAAATTATTTCTCCTTCAAATTCACGTTATTCGTTCCCTATGGTAATCATTAGGAAGAAAGACAAAAGTATTTTAGAAAACTCAATAACATAACAGAGTCTGACGCTGAGCAAATGCCAGTTCGTGAAGAGTTATTGGCAAAACTGTCTCTGCTATATATTTCAGCAAACTTGACGTATCTAAAGAATTTCAGCAGGTACCTCTCACTCAAATATACAAACCTTTTACAGCTTTCTCTAAGCCTAAAGGACTCTTTCATTGGAACTATATGTGCTTCGGCTTAGTCACTGCCCCAGCTAATTGTGTTCGTATGATGAGAAACATTTTATCTGACAGAACTGACATCATCACTTACATAGATGATATATGTTTATTTCATGACTCGTAGGACTGAACATGTTTCTGGTCTCAAATCTCTGCTTCATACCCTTCGTTCACATAATCTCACTGTAAGACCTTCTAAAATCCATATAGGGTTCGAAGAAATTTCTTTCTTGGGACATAGAGTAGGTAACGGTTTTCTCAAACCTGAGGGTACTACTGTTTCTAAATTTCTCAATCTTGCTGTTAATAAGACACACACAAAAATACAAGTTTGCATTCTTCTTTAAATGGTCAATTTGCTCTGCAAGTTCATGCCGAATTTTTCATCTATAATTTCAGTTTTGTCAGCGTTACTCACAAAAGACTCACCCAATAAAATTGTATGGAGTCAGGGTAGCGATGATGCTCTGAATCACTTAAACATTTGTTTTATCTGAACCAATTTTGAAACGACCTGATTCGCATTTGAAATTTATCCTCAGAACGGATGCATCTCAGGACGGCAATGGTGGCTCTTTATTGCAGCAAGTGGATGGAGTGCTTCATCACGTATTGTACGTCAGTAACAAATTAATCAGAACTGAGTCCATACATTTTTTTATCGAGCACAAGCTGTTGGCGATAGTCTAGAGTGTCACTAAACTACAGCGGTACCTTCTCGGTGCTCGTTACACAATTGAAACAGACCAGAAGGCATTCTCTTATTTACACAGGTCTAATCACAAATCCACGCGCCGCACCATACGCGATAAATCTACAGTTCTTTGACTTCAACATAAGACCAATTAAAGGAGACATTAATGACCTGGCATTAGTGTTCAAAATTCTGACAGTTCCATTTGACGATTTGTCTGCTCTGCATGGAGAATTCTATATCCTACTGGAGCAATGATATGGACTATCGTGCCTACAAGTCTGCATTTCCCTTAAGACATTTATTCAAACTTTATATGGACTATGTTAAATGCAGAAGACTATGCAATAATGACAGTTATCGTGAATGCTCAAAGGAACATTATTATCTATATATGATTGATTTCAAGATGATTTCACAACATGGGTATCAGGGACTCTGAATGACACGTTTCTACATAAGGTTCCTCAGGTAATAAGGGGACTCTAAATGACACTTTTCTGTATGAGGTTCCAAAAGCGATATTGTGAAGCTGAACGACATTTTTCATCATCAGCTTCAGAAAGATGACAAGATTACTCTGATTGATATTGGTAACAATACACGTCATCCATTGAATACCGATACTCAGATTAACATTTCTATGGATGATACTCGGATTCAGAATGCGAAGTTTATGGATGCCATTCTTTGGATTAACATTATTGTTAAGAACTATGTTCGGGAAAGAGAGACGGATAGAATCCTCCATGAACAGTAAAAACTGGATTATATTTATAAAAAACAGTGAATACAGACATCAATCTGTTCTGAATAACATTCAGTTGAACATTATCAACATTTTACACACTTACACATACGTATTGCTGTTACTAACATTTTGTTTTAATACCAATTAATTGGTCATTTATCATTTGAGTCGTAATTTCATTCAGGATATTTAGATTCATTTTGCTAAAATAATTCACATCGTTGTGAAGCAATACCATATGTTCAGTATTTTTTCTGATGATTTTACTCACTACTGATATATTAGCTAAACTAAACTTGGACATGACTCTAACTGTACGCGTTCTATGATGGTGCTTGTTTGGTGGTCCTTCTTGGGAAAAATGTTAGTTTTCTCTGGGGGGCAGGTTAACTGTGTTACGCCTCCGTTTGCACACAGCTTTGCGTTCATAAGTGAAACATCGCTGTGCTCAGAGGGAGCAGCACTATAACGCAGCGATATTAAAACAGCACCACCGAATTGATTTATGACGTAAGGTTGCAATATTAAATTACGTAGATGGGCGTGAATGAGCAGAAGTAAAGGTCACTTTTGGCTCTTTCGACTGTCTGTTTCATGGTGTCAAGACGTGTATTTTATGAGCTCCTGCATTGAGCGATGTTAGATATGTGTGCATGCTTACGGACGTATGTTTGAGATACTGCATGCCATGGATTCATGGGTGTATTGACAGAGAAGTATTTAACATTATTATTAACATTTTGACGATCTAGTCAAGTTATATTGTCGCTGACAGTTGGACTTAAACGGACGCATTTTTGCCTATCAATCATGTATTAAGATGGCCTAGTACATGTCGCCTGTAAAAGACTGCTTGCATTTATTATATCAAAATGTGGAGCTTTAATGTTGTGGAATGTCAAATACACTCTAAAAACTTTAACCAGGAGTGATCTGCATTCCTTCATTAATTATGCTGTTGTGAGTTCATTTGGACATTTTTAACAATAGCTGATTATAACCAGCATTTCATCTAATAATGGACTGCAACATTATATATATATAAAAGGCCGATGAGACAAAACACCCAGTACATGTGCTTGAAATGCCACGACTATCTGAAAACAACCGCCAACGAGCCATTGGTATGTTGGAGACCGGAATGAGCTCGCGGGCCATTGCCAGAAGGATGAATTGCCACTACAGCACTATTGTACGTCTCAATGAACGTTACGGAACCACTGGCAATGCCCGGGATAGAATTCGGAGTGGCCAACCACGAGTTACTACCCCTGCGCAAGATCGTCATATTGTGCTGAGTCACCTAAGGAATCGTTCTCTACCGGCAAGTCAAACAGCAAGAGCAATAGTGGGTAGACGTGGGCAAGTCTCTTGAATGACAGTCATAGGACGACTCAGAGATACAGGCCTTACTGAAAGACGACCTTATATTGGGCCAAACTTGACTCACAGACATCGTCAGATCGCCTGCAATGGACAGAGCAACATTGTCAGATGGCCTAGACTGCAGTGGAATGCTGTCCTATTCACAGACGAGAGCAGATTCAACATATCCTTTGCTGATGGACGTATGCGGATTTGGCGACGGTGTTGACAGCGCTTTGCAGATTGCTGTGTTCGTCTGCACAATCGATTTTGAGGTGGCAGTATTCACATTTGGGGAGGATTCAGTTTTCACCATTGCTTGCCTCTTCACGTCTTCCGTGGAAATGTTAATGCTGTGACATATCGAGATGAGGTTCTAGATGCATTGGCTGCTCCTGCGTTCACAAATTATCCAGACTTGCAGCTTCTCCAGCAGGATAACGCACGTGAGCACACCGCATGCATTACGCAGCAATATCTACAGCAGAAGAACATTGTGACGATTGATTGGCCTGCCCTATCACCAGACATGTCCCCTATAGAAAATCTGTGGGACGAGCTTGGACGCAGAGTCTACAGGCCAGGTTCTCCATCTAATCTGCAACAGCTCAAAGCTGCTCTTACACGTGAATGGGATTTGATTCCCTGGAATTTCCTTCAGAGACTTGTGTGTTCCATGCGGAGCCGCTGCCAAGCTTGTTTGCAAGCACACGGTGGACATACCAGATAATGAGGATAGTGTGAATGCATTTTTTTATTGGTTGCATTTTTGGTTTTCTCCCTTGCCTGCACAGAATGCAAGGATTTTCATAACAATCGAATGTACAAATTAATGACCAGCATGGATTCATAGGAAAATGAATAAAGATTCCAAATATGTAAACTTGTAAACACTTATATTTACATTTCACACTCTGTTCCTGCATTATACAGGTGGTGCGTTTATAATGTGCTTCAGTATATATATATATATATATATATATATATATATATATATATATATATATATATATATATATATATATATATATATATATATATATATATGCAATAGAAAATTGCACATGGAAATTGCACATGATAATTCAATACAAATACACATATATTTTTATATATTCATTTTTTAAAATTTAAATTATTAATCATCAAAACAATATGATACATTTTTAGACCTGAAGTCATTTAATTATTTTCAGTGTTTCAGTGGTTTTTGTGTAAAAGCAATTGTCAGTGGGATCGACTAGATACGAGATACATTATCATTGCCTAGAGGCAGAGGCCAGGTCTAGCGAGAAGGTGAATTACCTGCCTGTTCTCTACTTCCATATCAACAGAACTTTGATGTTGACTACCCGACTTTATCTTGTTCTATCCTGTTACGTATATAATTTTTGTAAGACTGTGTGTAATTAATCTGTCTGAATTGTACACTGTAATTTTTTCTTGGTCGAAGGTAAATAACCCTTGTTTGACTGTGATTACATTTTCAATGGTGGTTACCTTCTCTTGTGTCCTGACTCACCGGTCCATTTTTTCGATCGATGTCAGTTCATTCTCCTTATATGGTAGCATCGGTCAACTGTTTCTTGGAATGATTGAAACCAGAGTTGATGTTTTATTCCCTGTCCATATAAGGCGTGATTTCGTTTTATCTTTGCCTGGAATATCTCATACACCGTCTCGTTTTGAGGGTTACTCGTGTGGTTGCGTTCTGCGCATGTCTGAACTTTAAGTGAGTTGGGGAAATCTTCCGGTCCGGGGATTCGACAAGATGTTTTGAGCAGAGAGGACGCATCATTGCGTCTGTGATCTTTTGATAGGGAATTGGTAGTCCTCCTCTGAGTTAGTTTAGCTAACGAGGTCTTTCCCTATATGATTCGAAAACGCCTGGAGGCGTATGTGTTGTGGTGTGATTTCGAAGCAAGGTAATACCCTCCTTATGTTCAAGTCTGTAATCTATTTTGATGTTTGACATTAGTCGTTCTCTGCTCAGTTACCAGTTACAGGAAGGAGAGGTTCTTCTACTAGAGATTACACCCCAGGTATCTTCATACCTGAGATTTAGATGTATACGGGTCATGCTAGGCCCAGAGAACAGTTTCTACGCTCTTTGAACTTCGCAATGTTAGCGACGGTATCTACAGCGAGTTTAGACTTAGAAAATCTACAAAGGTCAATCTGACCTGTACTCTTGAAACGCCATTCCCGTGTGTTCAGTGGTGAACTCATTTACATATCTGATCGGATAGCATCAGAGAGGAGTTTGTTAGACTTATGTACATTATGATATGAAGCTGACGCTGTTGTAAGCTGGAATATATATATATATATATATATATATATATATATATATATATATATATATATATATATATATATATATATATATATATATATATATATATATCTATATATATATATATCTAAATATATATATATATATATATATATATATATATATATATATATATATATATATATATATATATATATATATATATATATATATATATATATCAGCTCATAGGATTTGCAGGATCCATTGAATAACTTTATGTATGCACATTACCATGTACTACAGTGACTATGACTTTTGTAAAATGGATGTACAGTACCTGTCTTGTGGCGTCAGAAAATAAGCGATGGAAAACTTCAATAGCAGTTTACACCCTTCTATGACTTTTCATGACATACCACATGTGTTGTGAACCTGTGAAACCACATCACCTACACTCGCAGCCAGCACCCATAAACCAGACAAGACACCTCACACTCCATCATATAATCTACCTGGTGTCTATAGGGGTGGGACTTTATATGGCTATACACTAGCAACGACTGTGGACTTATACCTGCAACATTGGTGGCTTACCGTTCATAGTGGCCAGTAGTCAGCCATAAACCACCCTTATCGTTTTTGGTGGCCAGTTTTGGTCTTATCATTTTTGGTGGCCAATAAATGGTTTTGTTTGGTACCAGCACTCTCGGGGTCAGTAACCCATGCAGTACTCAGCAATCAAGTTCATGATCTACATTTACTTCAAGAAATCTACATCTTCAATGAAATATTTTGAAAGTACCCGGCGTTGCCGCATTCGGATGGTCAAGTGCCGATTGAATCAATTTTGCTGTAGTTCGAAGGTCAAGTGCCGATTGAATCAATAACCGTCGTCTTTACTGTGTTATGGATGCAAGTTCAGATGTGCGATCAACGTTGGATCATCTATCCTTAGAATGCTGATCACCAACTGTTCTACACCGTGTTGACGATAGGAGATTAATAAGATAAGTGGCCTGTTTTGTTTGTGAACTGTGCCCTTATAATCTAACTGAGCCTTCTGTATTTTCACATCCTAACTGTTTATATGTTATATGTTTACATGTTATATGTTATTTGTATATTATTGTTTATATTTCAGCGGGTCGGTTTGGTAGGTGACAATTATAAGGTATACCACGTCATAGAGGTCTTATAATAGCGTTCAGTAGGAGCAATTTTCTTAATTGAAAATTTGCATGCAACATCTGTTGCTATTTTTGTTAGTTGTGATGAGGTGTGTTTTTTCTTCGTTGTTTTTGTAACATTTTCTGTTCTTTAGTTTTGATTTTATTTGTTTGTATTTGTAGGTCTACTCTTTTCTATTATTCAGTTTTATACACCATTTTCGTTTATACACTGTGACGTCATTTGTTGTTTACCTTTTCGCATTTGTCATCACATTCTTTGTGATATTTTTTTATTTTTCGCTGTTTATTTAGTTGACTTTTGCAAATGTTTTCGTATTGTCTTTGATCTTTGTTATTGTTTACATTGTCTTGGATCTTTGTTATTGTTTACATAGTTCTTATTTAGCATTTACTATTGTTAAATATTTGCTTATGCACTATTAGCTGTGTAGTGCACTTATCATAACTAACTGGTGGTTTTTGCTTATGCACTATTAACTGTGTAGTGCAGTTATGATAAATAACTGATGTATATATGGTTATGCACTATTAGATGTGTAGTGCCCTTATGATTAAGAAGTGACTGGTGATATTATTATACATTTGATAATACAAGTTCTTTGACAAAGACTTGTTTCCCACAGAGATTGGGGTAAACATTGTGATTATACAAGTACTTTATTTAAGTCTTGTTACTATTAAGGTTGAAATAAGATAATTAATTATTTCGTGTTTGGACTCATAATATTACACATCATGTCTACACTTGAGTACTTTATTGAGCATGGGAAATCCCTTGGTAAGACTGGTGATAAATTGGAAGAATATGCGAATACTCAATTTGATAAAGCATTAAAGGCGGAAGAAAAAAAATAGAAATGGAAGCTGAACAAAAGAAATTGCAGATGCAGGTGGATGAAAGGAGATTCCAAATGGAAATGGAAAAACAGAAAAGAGAAGCTGAAGCTGAAAATAAAAGATTAGATATAGAGGCTCAAAGTAAAAGATTACAAGCCGAGGCTGAAGAGAAAAAGTTACAAAGAGAGGCTGAAGAAAGAAAGTTACAAAGAGAGGCTGAGGCTGAGGAGAGAAAAGCAAAAATGGAGCATGAAGAAAAACTCTTAGCTTTGGAGTTAGATAAGTTAAAGTTGATGAACATGGGTAATGCTAATGATCCAAATAAGGGGTCATCTTCTCATAATGCTAGTACTTTTAAGATTAAACTACCAGCATTCAATGCTTCCAGTGACGATATAACGTTTTATCTGGATAGATTTGAATGTTCATGTAAAACACATAACATAGATAAATCACTGTATGTTTATCAGTTGTCCAATATACTTAGAGGTGATGCTTTGAGTATGTTAAGCATGGTATATGAGTCTGACAAGAGCAATTATGAGGTTGTCAGGGCGGTCTTGTTAAAGAAATACCAACTTAACGAAGACTGCTATCGTCTTCAATTTAAGAATATGTTGCCAGAAACTGGAGTAGAATTCTCTGAATTCATTTCAAAGATACGTCTTACTTTTACACGTTGGGTTGAGCTGTCTAAGACAGAACATACATTTGAAGCACTTATGGACTTACTACTTAGAGACAAGGTTATGTCTTCTGTCAATGAGCCTTTTCTTGCTTTTCTTCATGAGCGTAAGCCTAAAAACATAAAAGAAATGGAGGAATACTGTTGCCAGTATGTCACTGCGCACCCTCACGTAAACATTAGCAATTCTAGAGTAAAAGAAGGTTTGCCGGTTGCTTCGGCAGCACCAAATGGCCCAAACTTCATGCGTAATTTTCAAGGTACTCAACAAAATTTTAATAAGAAGAGTAACCGTAATTATGATCAGAATCATGGCAATCAATCACATGGTGATTCTTCTTCGAAGAACTGGAGACAAGCTGATAGTCCTCGGTATACTACACCCAATAATTTTAGGCATTTCCGCAGAGGTAGTCAATATAGAGACAATCATAACTATTTTTCGCGGAGACCTCATCAATATAGAAATGATAATGACAGTTATGGAAACTGGGATTCAAACCAGGATAATAATTACAGTAGAGAGTATAATAATAATTTCAAAGGCAATAATGGTCGCGGTAGATCTCAACATAAAAGAAAGAGATATCAACAGACAAACTCTGTACAGCAAGAGTCTCAGGGAGCATGTAAACAGGTTGATGATAATAAAAACTCTAGTGCTATCACATGTTCTGCCTTTGACTTTGGTAGGGCAACTAAATGTCCCCAATGCAGTACTTTGTTCGAACCGACTACCGTAACTACTTTGAGCTGCGGTCACCCTCTTCCCGCTCTTCCTGCTGCAGTTGCGCATGACAGGAGAGGTTCTCTTATCCTACATAAGGGTCTTGTAAATAGTAATCCAGTCACAGTCCTTTTTAATTCTGGATGTACTACTATTGGTGTTAGGCAATCACTTGTAGATCCATCCTGTGCTACAGGAAAGGTGATAAAATGTGTCACATTTGGTGGCACTTTGGAAAGGTATCCTACTGCCATAATACATATTGCTACTCCCTTCTTTACGGGAGATGTCCACGCGTGTCTTCTACCTAACCCTATAGCGGATCTTATTATCGGTCGTATTCACGGAGTTAGGGAATGTACCCCACAGCAGATTGCTGTTTGGGAGGAACAAAATATTGAAGCTACCACTGCTGTGGTCACAAGAGCACAAGCTCTGGAAACACCTCAAACTTCATTAACTGATAATAATGAAGTAAATAGCCAAAATAGTCACTTGATTATTTCACGTGACTCTTTTATAAAATTGCAAGAAGAAGATCCTTATTTACAAAAATTCTTCATTCTAGCAAAAAAAGGTGATCCAAATCAAAATACAAATAGAAAGTCTTGGATTTCTATGAAGAACGGCGTACTTGTGCGTATGGTACAAGACTCGACTACTTCTACACATTCAAAGTATGTCAGGAGGTCAAATCTAAAGGACCACGACATACTGCGCCTATCCAAGCTTCTGACATTCCTATTCGGCCGTTTCAGAAAATGGCAATAGATATTATCGGTCCTTTTAGGATCAAGTCGGCCAGAGGACATCAATTTATCCTTACATGTGTCGATATGTGCACACGTTTGCCAGAGGCTATACCTCTTAAGAGCATCTCCACTGCTGATATCGCAGACGCTCTTTAGTTGGAATTTTCTCGCTTGGGATTCCCCAGAGAAATATTGTCAGACCATTGCACTCTACTTATATCTGACACTATGTCACAGGTAATGTCTATCTTACATATTAAAAGGTCTCTCAGCAGTATCTATCACCCAATGTCTAATGGGTTAATGATCGTTTGAATAGAACATTCAAGACTTTACATGGGAAGATAACTGAGGATCATCCTCAGGATTGGGACAGGGTTTTACCCGCGGCTCTCTTTGCTTATAGAGAGGTCCCCAATGAACACACAGGATTTTCTCCTTTTAAACTTGTCTTTGGCGCGCGACCGCGCGGCCCTATTTCTTTACTTCACGATCTTATCACTGCCGATAATATTAGCCATGACACTCAATCTTCTTATGAGTATGTCATTGCTCTTAGGCAAAAGATCATCGAGGCATGCAAACTAGCAACTTCTTCATCCGAATTTGTTAAGGAAAAGGCAAGACTATTTGCCAATAAGAACAGATGTCTACGACACCTTTGTCCAAGTGACAACGCATTCGTCCTACTTCCTTCAAGGGAGAACAGACTTCTTATTGCATGGAAAGGTCCGTATGCAATAGTCTCTAAAATTTCCGACGTCGACTATGTTGTCGATATTGATGGAAAGCATAAAACTTTGCACAAAAATATGCTCTCGGAATTTCATGAACGACCTGACTATTTGCAGTCTATTTTCCAGGCGACGGACGATTCTCCAGTACCTCATATTCATTACTCATCCCTGTCAGTTATACAGGATGATGAAACTACTTTTTCTGATGTCAATCTCCCTCTTCCTGTGATCCCACTTCATTTTACGGAATCTTGGAAAAGCGTTACCGTTTCTCCTAAACTTTCCGCTGAGGAACATCGACAAGTCTCTTCGATGTTACAAACATTTCAGGATGTCCTTACCGACATTCCGGGACACACACATGTCATTGAACATGACATAGTACTTACTGACCATAATCCTATCAGAGTCAGACCCTATCCTATACCTATCCATTTTCAGTCACAAGTCGAGAAAGAATTGGATGAGATGATCCGATTGGAAATAATCGAACCATCCACTTCAGCATACTCTTCGTCCATGGTTATTGTACGAAAGAAAGACAATAACATTCGCCTTTGCGTTGATTATCGCAAATTGAACCAAGTTACGAAGTTTGATGCTGAACCTATGCCTTCGCTAGAAGAGCTACTAAACAAACTTTCTAATTCTAGATTCTTTACCAAACTTGACTTGTCGAAAGGTTATTGGCAAGTTCCTTTAACTGAACGAGCCAAACCTCTTACTGCTTTTTCTACACCTAGGGGTTTATTCCAATGGAATTTCATGCCTTTCGGCCTTATGAAAGCCTCTGCTACATTCGTACGCATGATGCGTCGAATTCTCTCATATCGTACAGATGTCATAACATACTTAGACGATATCTGTCTGTTCAGTGATTCCTGGGAAGATCACTATCTGGGTTTATACGAATTGCTGTCTACTCTTCGCGAGTATAACTTAACTGCAAATCCCTCTAAAGACTTTATAGGATTTAGCGAGATTTCTTTCCTGGGTCATCGTGTTGGTCATGGTCTTTTAAAGACAGAGGACCACAATGTTTCAAAAATACTAAACATTTCTGTCCCTAAGACGAAAAAACAAGTGCATAGTCTCTTAGGTTTGATACAATTTTACGGACGATTCATTCCGTATCTGTCCTCCATTATGGCACCTCTTTCTACTTTATTGAAGAAAGGATCGCCTAATCTGATCCGTTGGTCTCAAGAATGCCAATATTCATTGGACCAGATTAAAACTCTATTTTCGTCTCCACCTATCCTTAGGTTACCTACCATTGAGAAGACTTTTGTTCTTCGAAGTGACGCCTCGTCCTCTGGGATTGGGACTGCTCTAATGCAGGAGTATTCGGATACTCTGCATCCGGTGATGTATATCTCTAGGAAATTAAATGCTGCAGAAAGGATTTATACGGTTTTAGACCGTAAATTATTGGCTATGGTTTGGTTAATTCTCAAATTACAAAGATTCCTTCTAGGCGCACATTTCATCGTGGAAATCAACCAGAAAGATCTTACTGCTATTCAGAGCAAAGACTTGAAGAGCTCGAGATTCACTCGATATGCCATAGCTCTTCAACCCTTTCATTTCATGGTGCGAGCTATCCGTGGTTCGGATAATGTGATTGTTATGGGCTCGGGACCCCAGTATGTTATGGGTGCTTCGATGACTCCTAGTCTGTTGAGGATGACCAAGTTGTTATATGCGTATTCTTTTTCTAGAGACGAAGTCCCTCGGGTTCTTATCACTTTTGTAGGATTCCGTAATACTGTTCGTTGGTATCGATCTTGTCTGCTTAACCCGTGTGATGCATTATCTTCTGAACATGTTTCATATTAAATATTCGTCCCTTGACTGACCTGTATTAGTCTCTTGTCTTATTGATTATATTAGCAGTGTGAGATGCAGTGTGTTAAGACATTAATTATCACTGGTCATGATTAGTTGAAGATAAACAGCATTTAACTCAACTCCGAATACTTCAGTTGATAAGACCATGATTTTGACGACTCAAAATATTTAATTAATATTTTCATTCCATGAGCAGACACCAACTACATGGGAACAAAAGTCACATCACATTCATGTACGATCTGTAAGAGTTCTCATTATTTCATTACACATGTTCATCAATCTCTATTAGAGTTCTGGTTAGAGGTCAGTTCCTTTTAACGGCCAATGTCCTTTGGCATAAATTCAGAGGAAAACTAGACTTACTCCCGTCTCTAGTTTATACAATAGCCTTTTGCACTAGACTTAATTATCCGGCTAGTTTTGTAATACACTTCTTACGCTAGGCTTACGTCTACTGCTAGTCGTCTAATGTCCATTACACTAGGCTTACGCTTGCCGCTAGCTGTATAATATCTATCTATACTAGTCTTACACTATTGCTAGTACCATAATGTTCCTTTGGCATACCATGCCTGGCTAATCTGCCATAATTATGCAAACTGCGTTAGTAACAATACGACTTACATTTTATTCACGAAATACACTGCTCAATTGGCTTCCCAGCCACACAAGTAATAAGTGGACGACGCCACACACTTTCTAAGTGGTTATACCACACAATATAAGTGGCAATGGCCACACTTCTGAAACACACTGCCGTAGGGGTCAAAACCCACAAGTCGAATGACGTTACAAAGACATACGCGTCATGCATAGTGATATGCATACTATGTCGTTACTATATTCAATTGCGATGTTCCATGGTGCAGCAATTCGAGTGTGATCAAAACTCAAATGCCTGCACACATGCAACAATCATCGACATCGGTCGATGGGATATATCTCTATTTGTTTGAGGTGTTCCATGATACAGTCATTCGGATCGAGCTCAAATCCAAATGCCTGTAGACATGAAACAATCATCGACATCAGTCGCGGAGATATAATCATTTGAGGAATGCGCCATGCTGCAGACATGAAGCAATCCTCAACATCATCCCCCTCACTTCCAAACGTGACACTTGTGGCACGGATGATAGTGGTGGAGAAGACGTTCGTCTCCCGAGTATATTAATATTAGTACTACTTACTTATAACTATCATACTCATTAAGTAGACATAATAAATTTCATAACAATAATAACAATACTTCTCAAAACGGTAACTAAAGAGTTAATTCGTTTTCTTCTCAGAGAAGTTGCGAGATAGAAGATCCGCCAAGTTATTGTCTGATCCAGCAATAGGCAGAATCGTAAACGAAAATTCTTGAATCAACAGGTACCATCGATGTATTAATAGGCAGATGTCATCGATGTACGTGATGACATCTTTACGATCGCCAAGAAGGCGGCGCATCATGCGCACAAACGTCGCTGGTGCATTCACCAAACCAAAACACATGTAATTCCATTGGTAGAGACCAAAAGGAGTTGTGAAAGCTGTGTAAGGTTTGGCGTTTTCGGCAAGAGGAATTTGCCAGTAGCCCTTAGAGAGATCTAGTTTGCTAAAGAAAGTAGCATTAGATAATTCTGACAAAAAAAATTCTTCTAAAAGTATGGCATAGGCTCTGTGGTGAAGT